>CAJNOI010001754.1:0-12762 GCA_905250115.1 Adineta steineri | reverse complement strand
CTCCCTCACCCACACCCACACCCACACCCACCCTCACCCACACCCACACACACACCCAGTTCGAAACGTGTTTTCTGACAACGAGGACAGTGGAAACTCAGCGAAGAAGACTTCATTCAGCTTTATTTTTGTTTTTGCAGCTGCATTTTTGTCTTTCGCAAATATGAAATAAAAGATAACATTGAACTATACAGGCCCAACTAACAATGTCAATGAAATATATGGAGCATGTGTGCATGAGTTGGAGAAACTTTGACGCGACTACCGCTTCATGTCGTACACTTGAGATTTTCCATTTTTCGAAAAATATTAGTTTATTTGCTATCCTCGAGTGCTTCTGTCCTATTCCGTTCATCACGAAACACACCAGCAGAAAGATAACACGTGCGTTGAACGTTACTTCCACTTTGTCCAACACTTCGCTCATCATCTGATGAAATGAGGGTGTGGGTGTGCGGGTGAGTGAATGGATATTGGCCATCTGACTAAGATGGTTCGTAAATGTCACCCACATCGTCACCGTATAGGCTTGAGGACAAGAGATAACAAACTAACATCATGTACATGGTAGCCGAAAGACTGATTATTGAAGACGACGGCATCTTCACTTATTTTTGTTTGTCAGATGTCAAAGAATGAGTTTGTTATCAAAGCTATGACTGGGTGGCATTTTATCTGTTGGAAACTGATGTTTTCGCCGAAAAAAAAAGTGAAGATGCTTTATCGATGTTCTCCGCTCGAACATTCATAGAAAACCAGTTAAAGTCAGTCTTATATTATGTGCGATGTAAAAAGATGGATGTGAGAATATTTGAAATGAGCACATCCACTCACACCTACACCCTCTCTTGAAAGCAAAATAATGCTTGAACAGCTTCTTTTCTAGAAATATGGATGTTTCTGGATCGAACTCAACTGATTCGAGGAGTTTTTCATAGTGTGTAGAGATGTATAGGTCGTCAACAGATCTTAATTTCTCTTCAATATTAAAATGACAGCAAAAGAAAAACTAAATTTCTCTTATGTTTGTTTCGTTTACCTTAACAATTCAAAACAAAAAGAAAAGACAAAGAACAGTATTCGGACGAGCGAACGTCAAAGTGTGTCATCTGTTGATGCGAATAAAGATACGTCGAACTAAGATGTAAAAGAATGAGAAGAATTGTTGTAATACGATTACATATTGTACTTAAGCGGATGAACCAATCCTTACTTATCTCGTTTTTTCGCACCCGTTGACCCTATTTAGTGAGACTATTCAAAAAAGTAATCGAATCTTTTCATACTATTTGTTGTTCATCGCATTACTTATACATTGATAACTGATGTTTTTTTCATTAAACATTTCGCATACTTATCGGTCATTTCAGATCTAATGTCTTCGAAATCGACTCTCTGCTCTATCTTTGGTATCGAATCATCTTCGCGCGTCGATGCTCATTACGAAGGTGCTCGTACTCATCTGTTAAATTCCAACGAAATTCTTCGTCGTACTTCCCACGAACAAGAACTATATGCGAACTATATCGCAGCTGGTGAACCAGCTGGTCCAACTATTTATTCATCGAAAGGTAAGACTAAGCGTATGTCTTTTGAACATCTACATATCGATAAATCTCACTTGCTAGGTGAACATTTTACTGAAGTATGTCCATCGTTGAAACACTTTATCGATCATGAACTCAAATTAGATTTGAAATATTTTGGCTATATGGAATATTCATTCGGCTTGGAAGAACACCGACAAATTTTGAAGAAACTGATGATTCGTCATCATGAACTAGATGATGAACTTGTCAAGCCAGAAGATTTCGAAGTGGGCTGTTTGATGAACTCGACACGATTGATCATGTTCGATCTAGGTAGAGTCATCGTGGACGAGCTGGAAAAAAAGGGTGATAAACGACAACCAGTCGTATGTAAGTGAACCAGAATGACACGAAATGAGATTTATCATTGACAAACATTGAGTACTTTTCTCTGTTGCAGTATCATTTCAACCGGGGTGGGATTATACCGGTGTCTACGAAAGTCTCAAAATGAAGGTGTTGTATTTACCACTTACACCGAGAACGGAATTCGTTCCGGATCTGAAAGAATGGTCCAAATATTTGGACGAACAAAAACCCGAGAAGATCGATTTAGTCATTATCAATACACAACATAATCCAACGTACGTGTACACTTGAATTCGAAACATACGTAATCATAAATTTTTGTTTAGTGGAAAACAATGGTCACTGGATGTGGTGAACTTTTTAATGGATTTAGCATGGAAACATGAAAGTTATCTGTTGATCGATGATGCATACTATTGTGTGCATGATCCACGTGTTGAAATCGTCAATACATTGAAAATTTGGTTGAAACGATTAGCTCAACATAAGAATAGGTAAGTATTAGAGAAAAGATTTTGATGATGATGATGTGAAGCACGGAGATGAAATCTTTGAAAATCTTTCTCATATTTCTTTTATTCGTAGTGCAATGGCTACGCGTTGGCTTCACACTCATCCATTTGGTAAACAATTTAATTGCAATGCTCTCGGTATGGCGATGATCAGTTCATCTCCACAACTGATGGCGCAGTTGAATACCTTCTATTGGCATCATAGTTATTTAAATGGCTGTGTTAATGCTGAAATTCTTTGTCAATGGTTGAGCAAACATCAACACGATGCGGAACAATTTATTGTCGGTAAGTAAGCAGGACAAATGTTCTTGCTATTAGCCATACAATCAACTTTTTAATCGTAGACAATGGTATGGAAATTGCACGCAAGAAAAACTTTGTTTGTCAATTCATGGAACAAGAACTGAGTTACCCGTCGACGTCACTTTGTACCGGTCCATCGACTTCCTATCTAATATTCGAAGTACCACTGATCTACTCGCAAGATTCCACGAAGAAGAAATCCGAAATTGCCGAACAATTCTCCGATGATCTCTATTATGCCACTGGTGTTATGTTGAGTGGCGATATGTTTACTCATGCTGAGGTAGCAGCCTATGTTCGTCTGCATCTAGGATCGGATCCAGCAAATATCGAAGAAATTCTTCGTCGTTTCAAAGCAGCAGGATTGAACTATCATATGAAACATAAGTTAGGCGTCGCTCCCGGATTAGCCGAACGACTGTTGACAAAATTACACAACTTGGTTACTAGTTAAATCATCATATGCATATACTAATTTTTAAAGACATTTGTTAATAATAATCCAGCTTCGTCAAAGAAACACATTTTTTAATTTTTAATAAAACGTTTAATCACAACCAAAACATTATTCATATTCTTTAGCACTTTTTGAATAGTAAAGTAATGACATATAATTGTCTTATAGAACGACCAAATATTTTATACTATGAACAATATATTATCAACGCAATTCAAACACGACATCTAGCGTCATCTATAGTTATCATATCTAATAAATGATGTTTATTATCAAATGAATTTTTCTAAATAATCCTAATAAAAATAAAACTATTCTTTTTATAGAAATGTAAAAATTTTGATCAACGATTTCTAACTATGAAAACATCAGAAATAAGGCAAAACGAATCTCCAATGGATAGATTCTGTTCACGTAGACATGCGTCCGTATTATTTGTTGATGTTTATTTATTTTTACGTTATCATAAAACTTCTTTTATTATTTTAAATGATAAAAATAGTATTCTTTTAGATAAATCGATAAATTTTAAGTCTTTATCATTTTCAATGGTAATATTTTGCTTATTAATTAACTTTTTTTTCTTATTCCTTACTTCCTAATTATTTACTTTCAGCAAAAAAACAGCCGATACTAGCCGAGGTAGTATTGCTGGAATATCAATGGACAATCAAGAGAAATTACTTGCTGAGTCCTTACAAAATGTTCGACAACATGCATTTGCAATGAAACGTGTTCTTGATCAACAATCAGTTATGGAAGGACTTAAACATGCTGCTAATATGCTTGGTGAATTACGTACATCACTTTTATCACCTAAAAATTATTATGAATTACGTAGGAAGAGAACCCGAAAATATTCAAAATCTAATTTTTTTTATTTATTCATTTCTCTAGACGTTGTGGTTGTTGAAGAACTTCATCATCTTGAACTTTATCTTACTGATGAATTCGAACATGGACGTGGTAGTCATGATCTCTATGAAGTTGTACAGTATGCTGGCAATATTGTTCCAAGATTGTATGTAGTTTTGTAAAAAACTTTTTCATGCGTATAATCTAGTCGGAAATTATTATTAATTAGAATTTTTTGCTTTTAATAGATATATCTCATTATGCGGATCATTGAATTTATTTTATTTATAGGTATTTATTAATTACGATTGGTCATGTTTATATACGAGCAAATGAATTACCTCGTCGTGAAGTACTTCGTGATTTAGTTGAAATGTGTCGTGGTGTTCAACATCCGTTACGTGGTTTATTTCTTCGAAATTATTTATTACAATGCGCAAAAAGTTTATTACCGGATACGGAAGAAGAAAATCAGTAAGAATTTTTATTGATTATAATTTAAATTCTTATTTTGTTTTTGTTTTTGTTTAGAGAAGAAAATAAAACAGGAACAATTCTTGATTCGCTTGATTTTATTTTATTAAATTTTTCCGAAATGAATAAACTTTGGGTACGAATGCAATATCAAGGACATACACGGTAGATATAGAAAATAATCTATTGTATTGTGTATATATTTTCTTTTGTAAAGAGATTTAAACCGCCGTGAACAAGAACGCCGAGAATTACGTATTTTAGTTGGAACTAATTTAGTACGTTTAAGTGAACTTGAATGTGTTAATGTTGAACGATATAAAACAGTAAGACATATCAACAAAAGAAAAAATAGTTTAATTATATTATTCTAATTAAGATTGTACTTCCTAAAATTATGGAACAAGTTGTTAGTTGTCGCGATGCAATTGCGCAAGAATATTTAATGGAATGTATTATACAAGTAAGTTCATATCTTTTGTTAAAATACCTTTCGATTTTGTTCCTTTCAGGTTTTTCCGGATGAATATCATCTAAATACACTCAATGAATTCCTTAAAGGTTGCCGTGAATTAAGTCCTACTGTTAATATTCGCAATATTCTTATTTCACTTATTGATCGGTAATATTAACATAAATTCCTCTTATTATTATTTTATTTTGTTTTTTTTAAATTAAGTTTAACATCTTATTCAACACGTGATCAACAAAACATTCCTGAAAATATTCAATTATTCGATATATTTTCCGAACAAATTACTGAAGTCATCAAAGTAAATTCAATTGATTAATATAATACTCATGACGGGTTTTAAGCTCAGCAGTGTTTGAACATTCTCCCTGGGGAAAAAATGTCTAGAAAACGAAATAGAACTAAAAAATACTATTTAAACTGAAATTTATTCGTACGGAACCATCTTAAAGAATTCTGAGAACTTTAGAATTTATAATAACCGTTGAACTGTTTTATTTATATTTAATTATTTATTAGAGTCGTTCAACTATGCCTTCAGAAGATATCGTTGCCTTACAAAGTGCTTTACTTAGTTTATCATTAAAATGCTATCGTGATCAATTTGAATATGGAAATAAAGTACTTGAAAATACTAGACAAATCTTCGATAATATTGCTTTGGATACTCAGTAAGATACTTTTTTTGTCTCAATAGAATTTGAAATTTTTTCTTTTTTTTTATAGAGTTACAACGGGTACACAAGCAGCTAAAGAATTAGTTAAAATGCTTAAAATACCAATTGATTGTTATGATATACTTGATGTACTTAAATTAAATCATTATAAACTTGTTTTACAATTACTTAGTTATCGTGAACGACATACTGTTTGCATGTATATTATTAATAGTATACTTGATAAAGAAACAATTATTCCAACAGCTGAACAAGTAACACAGTTATTTGATTTAGTATCGACATTAATTATTGATCAGCCTGATGGTAGTCTTGAACATTCTCGACAGACAATAACAAATGAAGATTTTGTTGAAGAACAAAATCTTGTCGCACGTTTATGCAATACTTTTAAAGCAATAAATGATCCGGATCAACAATATCATATTATAAAAACTTGTCAAGATACATTTAAAAAATGGTGGTTTAGAACGTATGCGTTTTACTTATCCGCCAATGATAATGCAAGCATATGCATTAACTTTTCGTTATAAAGATATTCGAGAACAGGTTTTTATCAAAAAAAAATACTTATATTCTTTTTATTTTAATTGAATATTTGTAGGATGAAAAATGGGAAAAGAAATGTCAAAAATTATTTCAATTATCTAATCAATTAATAAATACTTTAACAAAATTAGAAACAAATGATCTATCATTACGTCTTTATTTACAAGGTGCATTAACAGCAAGTGAAATTCGATCAGAAAATGCTGAAACAATTGCTTATGAATTTTTTTCACAAGTAATTTTATTTCTTTCAAAATTAAGAATCGAAAATTTATTGAATTTCTTTTTTTTCTTCTAAGGCTTATACATTATATGAAGAACAAGCAGGTGATACACGAGCTCAATGTGCTTCATTGACACTTTTAATAGGTACATTAGAAAAAGTGAGCTGTTTTGGTGAAGAAAATCATTCAACATTACGACAATCATTAACTCAAGCTGCAACACGTTTAGTTAAACGACCAGATCAAGTTCGAACATTACTTTTATGTACTCATCTATTTTGGAGTGCACAACGTGTTGATGAATCAACACAAAAATCGGAACAGGTAAAAAAAAAGAGAAGAAGTCATTTTAAATGATGCCATAATTTTAGAGAAGAAGTTCAGTAAAACTTTTTTGTATGGATAATCAGTATATTATATAATGTTAGTAGTAATGCGATAATTGACTAATACAGTATTTCACAGCATGAGTGTCTTAATTATTCGTATTTTTTTAAAATTCTGTATTTTATATAAAAAGGATAACAATTGACTTTAAGAATCTGTATGAGCTAAGAAATAGATGTACGTGTTAACCACTGGAGAATATAAAAAAATATAGATCAGGTTAGTCAGTATATGAAATGATAATTCTCATTTCTAGCTTGAAATCATTGTTGATTAGGCTGAATTTGACGAGCTCCGGTTCTGAGTAGATGTTGATAATTATATGATCATTCAATGCAAACAAATGAAACTTTGCTTAAAAGTATTTAGAGTATGATTTAACCCTCCGGAGGTGTACGCTTTTTGTCACACGAACGATGTATGTGGGTCCAAGTGGACTCACATGTAAATATATAAGGAAAACGTGACTTTTCATCTGTATTGTACTTTATAAGATAGATCGAGGTCTTTGTCATGATCTCTTTTCAGTCACTAATGCATTGATATGCTTGTAGTTTACGTAAGACGCTGATCATTCAAAAAAAAACGGAATTACGATTATCGTGACCAAAAGTTAAGAGGATAGTGAAAATATTTCGATAGATAGATAAGGATAGAGAAACACATAATTCCTTATTGGTAACTACAAATTAACCAATTTTCAATAAATGGTATAATACGAGTGTTGTCAGGAGGCCTAAGCCGACCCATACTCTAGTTTTCGGCTGCTGATAGTTTTGCAAGAAATTTTATGTAGTTCTTATGCATCATTAGAAGACTAACGAAGAGATCGCTTCGAATTTTAAAGTAGAAAAAAACACTACTGTGAGTCTCCTGGGATCCACAAACACCGCCGAAGGATTAAGTTCGAATTCAATACTTTTGTATCCGATTTAGTAAAGTATCTATTCTTACAAGAAGAATCGCTTGATTATCAACGAAAAAATAATTCTATAAATGAACAGAATTTATTTAATCTATCTATTATCTTTAGATTCGTGATAGTGAAAAAGTAATTGCATGTTTAAAAAAAGCGGCGAAATTAATAGCACAAGTAATGGATCAAACAGCTCAAGTTCAATTATATAATGAATTATTAAATTCATATATTTATTTCTTTAATCAAAATCATCCTGATGTAAGCGAAAAAACAAAACTTCACAATATTTTCTTTATATTTTTTCTATATATTAAGATTGATATAAATGTATTAAATACTTTAATTGAAAAACTTCAAAGTGATATATCAAAACTTGATTCAACATCATCTACAACACATACATCATCTAATGATGGTGATGAATTTATTCGTAGTCAAATACAAAAAACATTTGATTATCTTCGACAACAATCGCAATTAGAAAAATTTCAAGGTCTTCAAATAAACAATTAAAATATAAAATATAATAAAAAGAACAAATTCGAAATCAAAATCTAGTACGCATATAGTTTTATTGATTATTGTAATTAGGAATAGATTTTTGTGTTTATATATTTCTAGTCATCATATTAAAGCTATTCGAAAATTTATTTTATCATTCCTCGCGTTTTTTTTTTCTTCGGTGATTTGTATATTGCATTTCTTTTTATTAGAAAATCCGTTTGTTTTTTTCGTCTTTACACTTTTTTTTTCTTTTCTTCTTCATATTTAATGTAATCTTCTATTCGATGTAATTCTTTAACTTTTGTTTATTATTTATAGATTGAAAATATCTTTGGATTTAAAAAGATAAAATCATGACCGGTCGAAAAGCACCAACAACAACAGCTGCCGCACCAGCAAAAACAGCTGCAACAAAAACCGGAACAACAACTGGTCGAGTTATAAAGAAAGATAAATCAAAAAATGTTATGCGAGATTTACGTATTAGAAAATTATGTTTAAACATTTGTGTTGGAGAATCTGGTGATCGTCTCACACGTGCATCAAAAGTACTCGAACAATTAACTGGTCAAACACCAGTTTTTTCAAAAGCTCGTTATACCGTTCGATCATTCGGCATTCGTCGTAATGAAAAAATCGGTGTATTTTGTACCGTACGTGGTGAAAAAGCCAAAGAAATTTTAGAAAAAGGTCTTAAAGTTAAAGAATACGAATTACACAAACATAACTTTAGTGAAATGGGTAATTTTGGCTTTGGTATCCAAGAACATATCGATTTAGGTAAATTCAATATTTAAAAGAAATAGTTAAAGAAAACTAGGGGTGTAGGTATGAAAGAATGACACCATATCCACACCTCCACCCACCAGTGGCGAATCTAGGATTTTAGAAGGGGGGAGAGCGATTTTTATTGAGTATGGAGGGGCGATACCTGGAGAGGAGGGTGCGATTTTGGCTGAAAGCTATTTTTTGAGTCCAATCGAAGTAGTGTGAACCTATTTTTCTGTTCATTTTTGCTGTAAAAAATCAAAAAAAAATCGGAAGGAGGGGGGCAATTACCCCCGTCGTCCCTACTCCTAAATCCGCCATTGACACCCACACCCCTCTACAATCTTTTATCAAAAGTTCGCCTTTCTCTCTTTACCGTTCAGATTCACTCTTATAGAAAAAATCATTAGGTTCTATTCTTTATCTATACGCGGGTATGAAAAATTATGTCAGGCTGTCTTTTATATCCCATTACATTTAAGAATCAATAGAACTCTAATTATTCATACAATCTTTCTATTGTTATTAAATACAATTCTTTTTCTAGGTATTAAATATGATCCATCCATTGGTATTTATGGTATGGATTTTTATGTTGTACTCGGTCGCGCCGGTTTCGATATTGGTAAACGAAAACACAAAAAAAGCAAGTATGGGTGCTTCACATAAAATTAAAAAAGACGAAGCTATAAAATGGTTTCAACAAACATATGAAGGTGTTATTATGCCAGGTATGAAGATAAAAAAAATTTTCTTCTATTTATTTTCTAAATTATTTTTATTTAGGTGGTAAACCTAAGAAATCGGGTGGTGGTCATCACAAAAAGGGTAAAAAGAAATAAAAAATCAGACATTTTGTTTTTGATCACTGTTCATTTCGTTTCATTTGTTTTTGTCGAGCATTTGTTATTCAGTTACATAAAACTATGCCGATGTAAAAATAAATAAATAAGAAGACCGTAACAAGAAGTAAAAGAATAACTAGTTTTTGTTTTCTAGATATGCTTTTATATTAGATAAAAAAACAAACAAACAATATAATGAATGGTTTTCGTTATCAGAAATGGGATCCAGTGTTGATCATTAGTCAGATTATTTCTATACAAACATTGTATTATTTAGGTCTGGGATTTTGGGTATTACTTATTACACTGTTAGTCGATCGCCCACCTACACTTGAATATATTTTTTCCTATGAAGTATGAAAAAATAATAAATTTCTATTGATTATATTATTTATGAAAATATTTTTAGATATTTAATGTATCTAATTGGAATGGTAGATTATTTAGCAGTGTATTTCTTCTCAATGCTTTAACAAGGTAAGAAATATATTCGAATAGAATCCATTGAACTTCGGCATTTGATTCACTCAGCAGTTTTTGCTATCTGAATTTAGTTTAGCATGGTGTAATCAAGTATACAAACTGTACAGGGATAGAATACTAGATGCCTTTTTTAATAATCAATAAGCATGTTTAGTAAAATTTGCTTTTAAAGCTATGTCTGTTATGGTGTATGATAAAGAAAATAAGTCAGCTCCCTTTGTAACTGACTTTTGTTTTTTTGAATCCTGATGATTAATCAACACTCCTACTAACTGAATTTTTGTCTATAGATTATTTTATTTCTTTTTTTCTGTTTTTAGTGGTTTAGCAATTGTTTATATAGTTGGTCGATATAAACAATGTCTAGATTTTTCAATAACAATCCATGTATATCATTTTATCGCTTGTTGGATATATAATTCTCAATCTCCCCGTTTATTTTCTTGGTATGTTACACAATTTTTCTCCATTGTTATTATGACAATATTATCGGAACATCTTTCCAAAAAATACGAACTTCGAAATATACCCCTTGCATCACGTGTTGATCTTTAAATATATATTATATATACATATTAATCTGTACATCTATTTGTTTTATGTTTTATAAGAAGAAAAAATAAGAAATTTTAATTTTATTTATTTTTGTTTTTTTGTTTCGTTCAAGATGATACCAAAACGTATTTGTGTTTATTGTGCATCGAGTACTACCTGTGATAAGAAATTTTTGGATGCTGGTCAACAATTAGGCGAAGCGCTTGCACGAATTAATATAACTGTTGTTTATGGTGGCGCTCAGTTTGGTGTTATGGGTGCTGTAGCTAATGGAGCACTGAGTGCTCAAGGAAAAGTTATTGGATGGATACCGAAATTTATGACAACTGAAACACTTCATCCTGGTTTGACAGAAGTACATGAAGTTGAAACAATGCATATACGTAAACATGGAATGATGATGAATTCTGATGGTATTATTGCATTACCTGGTGGTCCAGGGACAATAGAAGAATTAATGGAAGCTATAACTTGGAAACGTCTTAAATTAATTGATTTACCTATATTTATTATTAATATCGATGGATTTTATAATCCATTATTAGACTTATTCGAAAATATGTCTAAAGAAGGTTTTATTAGTCGAGAGTTAGCAAAAGATTGGTTTGTAGTTGTCAATACAGTTGATGAAGTTATTGAAAAATTAAAATTAATGATATAATTTCATGTCCATGCCTGTATGTTGTCCTGTGATATTGGTAAACTATAGAAAATATAGCTCGTTCGCACGTATTAACCCTCCGCTATAGCAATACTCATATTATCTATTTTCATTGTTTAGTGTATATATATATTGTTGATATTTTAGATATGACTGATCTACAAATAAATACTAAATTACCGTTACGCCGTAATCGGCCTGGTACTAAAGCAAAAGACTGGTGTCATTGGCCTGAAGAAACATCAGAAAATATGGATTCATTGTATCATATTCAACAAGTAAAATTTTATCATTTTTTTAAATTTATTATTTCATTTCTGTTGTTTTTCTTTCGAATAGTATATTCAACAATCTATTCGACGTAATCCATCAGATATTGATTTTATTCTTCAAGCACCTGATCAACAAGATGAAGGTGTTTGGAAATATGAACATTTAAGACAATTTTGTCTTGAATTAAATGATTTAACTGTTCTTTTACAAGTATTTAATTCAATAAAATTTATTTTTTTCTAATTCGTTTTTTTTTTGGTATTTAGAAAGAATGTTTACCAGAAACTTGTACTCAAATGACAGCAACCGAACAATGGATATTCTTATGTGCTGCTCATAAAAATCCAAAAGAAGTAAATAAATATTAATTTAAATGATTTAAAAAGAAAATTATTTTTAGTGTCCAGCTATTGATTATACAAGACATACACTCGATGGAGCAGCTTCATTAATAAATAGCAATAAATATTTTCCTAGTCGGTAATTATACTATTAATTATTTTAATAGATTATAAAAATGCGGTAGAATATATGAATGTATTGACTTTAGTCGAAAGGAAAAATGTCGAACATTTCGAATATGGTTTAAGATAACATGTTAGTAAAGTTGATGTTGAGAAAGTACTAGCAAGAAGATTGATATGATGTCCGTTGAGCGAAAAATCATATCTGTGAACAGGTTTTTCAGCAAAATGCGCGAAAGTTACAACCGCCAAACACCTTTCGCCCTCACCCTCACTTTTCGTCTATACCCTCATCGAGAAAAATCATTTCGCTCAGTTGCCCCGATACCAGATAAACCATTATTAGTTCATATATAATTCTCTATTATTATTTTGTTACTGTTGTTTGAATAAAATGATTAAAAACATACTTTTACCTATTGTTTATTTCTGACAACAGTAACACTTCTAAGATCTTATTCCTATCGTTTTTAAACTTT
>CAJNOI010001753.1:0-12775 GCA_905250115.1 Adineta steineri | reverse complement strand
TACTAATACTTTAATTAATTCTAGACGAATACACCAACTTCTATCATAATACCATTTTTTGAAATGGTAATTCAGGTTACATTATCTTAGCCACAACATTTAAATCATCAAAATGCTTCATGTGTACATTGTGATCAACGTAGTCAACATTATGCTAGTGATGAAGAAAAGGAAAAAAAGAAATAAATACTGAAGTTATTTTTGTTAAAGAAGAGAAATCTGCCGTTCCTCAATGGTTTAATAATATTAAGGAGGAGGACACACCCACTCGACGAGAATGAGATTATTGAACACACTTCATTTAAAGGTACAACAACAATAACTGAAGAAACTACTATGTCAACGCATCCGCCAACGGTTTCGTTTATACCATCTCTTCATGCATTTGATTCTCATACAGTAACATGGCAGTCGTATCGAGACAAGATCAGCTTTTATTTTCACGCCAGCCGCATCACTATGGATAGTGATAAGAAAGCATTATTTCTATGGTCTGTAGAAGATCGAACCTATCAGTTATTGAAATGACTAATTTAACCACGTTCAAGGAACTAATCCAGCCACTAGATGGTGATTGTGATATAAGGAAAAATATAACGATGTCTATGTCTGATTTCTACTCTTGTTATCAAAAATCTGGCCAAACTTTCATCGAATGGAAAGCAGAACTCTGTGAAAAAATGCGTCATTGTGGTTTTACATCATCTGTTCATGCAAACAAAACCTCAGGGACGTGCCCTGAGAGATATATATGATATGGGAATTAAAAGTCCAAAGATCTGTCAAGCCTTGTCGAAAGAACTAAATCCGGCCTTAGAAACAGTCGAGAAAATAATTCAACATGATATACGATATTTCAACTATTATATCAATAAAAGTGATTTTACTGTAGCCAAAATATGTAGTAATCAACATAAACGATAGTAAGATGGGTGTGGTTGAGGATTTGGGTATGACTGTGGTTGGTCTATCATCTACGCCCTCAAGAGAAAAGAAAATATTTCTAGCACATTTTTAAATTATTAAGGGGAGTCAGAAATGACGTCGGATGGTACTACTAGGGTTAAACAAATCGTTGGCGAGCAGTTCGACGCGTTGATATTAATCATAATAGAAGAATTGATGAGAGAGAATTCCTAACATTTCTTGAACCTGCTATTAGAGATGAAACAGGATTATCTAGAATAATATTACTTCAGAATTTACAATCTATTGTAAGTTGTCTTTCTTTTAATTATTTTATTGAATTAAAATAGTCTTAATGAGTGTGTATGTGTGTGTGTGAGGATGTTAAAATATCTTCTGCATCCATACCCACTCACACCCACGCGCTTAAGAATCGCATTGAATGTATTTATATTGAATCTAAATTTATTGATTAAATTTCGATTTGGAAAAAGTGAATTGAAAATATAAACTAGTTCACTAATTTATTCTTTGTATATCAAAGTTTTAAAAAAGAAATCTATAATTTTATTATTTTTCGTAAAATAACAAAAATTATTTTTGAATGAAATCTTCTGAAGAATGATGAAATTGTTGAATCCATGTTGTATGATGTTGTTTAGCAATTGTATTAGTTATAGGTGAAGTATAAATTTTGTCTGTATATGTAAGAATATTTTCATTTCTTGCTTTAATACAATCAAAAAAAATTTCCATCATTTGTTCAATATTAAAATTTGGATAATCAGTTGAATTAAGTAAATCAATAAGATAATCTTTTTGAAAATGAAAAGCATCATAAATTTTTCAGATGGCTTAGAACATCTTTAAATTTAGTTTAACTTAATTCAATATAAACTAAATTTTACTCTGCTATAAGAAATACTTATAAAAATTTGATCTGTGATAGAATACATACATAGAATTATCTAGTTAATGTATCTTCAATGATTAATCTATTTATAATTCTAGTAGAATATAATATTCTATTAATATATAATCTCATTTTATTTGTGTTGTTTAATACATATAAATAATGTGATTTTAAACTTTCATAAACATCATCAGATCAGAAATAAATTCAGTTATACTAATTCGAATACAAAAGAGCATAGAAGATGTATGAAAAACTAATACTATATAATTATTTAATGAAATATTTTAAACTATAGAGGTATGGAAAAACTTAATTACTAAAATTAAGTCAAACAGGAAGAGAAATACCATCATCATCGAATGTTTCGTTTATTTTATTTGAATAAGAATTAATCAAAAATTCATTAGAAAGAAAATAATAATGAACAAATTATGTTACATCATTAAAATAAATAAATATTTTGTTTGTTACAATATTATAAATAGAAGTCATTTGAGATCAACAGTTCACGCGAATCATTATCATTGTTAATCACATATTGTATCATCCTCTATAATATTAAGTAAGAATTTCATTTAAAATTAAAATTGAATCATATTCATTAATATTTAATGTAGAAATTGAAAATCTCAAATATCAGTATATTGGAGACAAAAAAAACGATATTATCATATTTAAAGTAAATATATTGAAAGTGACAGTGTTACTCTAATATTCTCATCTAGTTGTTATCAATAAAAGTTATTCATTCTTGCAGTTCACAATTTTTAATGTTTTTGTTGCGATGATATTTCAAAAGTTACCTTTTCATTATATAATCTGCCGTATTAAGTGATAAAAATAGACTTCAAAGCTTCGTATGAAAAAACTCAAAGATTTATTTTATAGATTAAATAAGAAAACAACAGATGTAACTATAAAATGAATTATTCTTTGTAGATTGTAAAACTATTTTATGTTGAATTCTGTCGTATATTTACTATTCTTTTCAAAAGGATAGCAAATGATAAAAAGAAATTTGTTCTTCTTTATATAAAAAAAACAAGATTTTGTTCGAGACAATAAAAATTGATAGCATATAACCTTGTTTTTTCTTATCTCAAAAATAAAAAAGTACATTGTGAGCTCTCCATAGGTAGTGGCTTGTTTTTTTCACTTCAGTGTGAGAGAAACTGCACTTGGAAATGTATATATTTGAAAAGGAGGAAAAGACTGCTTCGAAAGAAAAGAACAAAAAGGAACTGACTCCCAAAAAATAGAATACGAACATATATCCTCCGTATCAAGAACAAAACAACGAAAAAGAAAAAGAAGCAAGAACAATGTGATTGCTAACATACATAGTTATTAGTAGAATTTTGTCATAAACAAAAAAAATGTTTTTCGATTTCTTCTACTATCGAGCAATGTTTTGATTCTCATTGAATCATGAAGCTTATCTTCATTAAAGTAGATAGGGAGACTATTCATTTCTTCTACCAATTTCTATTCAAAGACATGGCAATGGCAAAAAACAAAACACTATGTTTTACATGTAATAAAGATAAAATAACATATCTATGTGAAGGATGTTTGAAAAACTTTTGTTTAATGGATTTAACAAAACATCGTCAAATATTAAATCAAGAACTACATCATATTATTACTGATCACCATCAATTTAAACAAATATTTAATGAACAAAAACCGAATTCACATGATCTTTCTTTAATAGATCAAATCAATCAATGGGAAAAAAGTTCAATTGACAAAATTAAACAAAAAGCAAAAGATTGCATAGCAATTGTCGTTAAATCTTCACAAACATTTAATGATATTGAAAAGAAATTTAATGCTTTATCTGAACAAATAAAACAAATCCATAAAGAAGATGAATTTAATGAAATTAATTTAAATTATTTAAAAAATCAATTAATAGAAATTACAGAAGAATTAAATAATCCATTAGATATTTCTATTCAGCAAGATTCACAACCATTCATTAATGAAATTTCAATTATTTTATCAAAAAGTAAGTTTTTATCAAATAATTTCTAAAAGAAAAACCGATCGAAAATATTATTTTATTAAACCGATAAGAATAGTATAAATAGAAATAGAAAAAAAACTAATAAAGATAAGAAATAATATTTGATCAAGTATTATTTTCAAATTTTGTTAGTTATCTTAAAGAGTAAACATTCGATTTTGTAATGATCATTGGGTGGGAATGAAATCGAATAACTGCACACACCCATTCACACTCGAGATTATCTTCGAAGTTTTTATCATTTTGTTTTATTTCGATTAGTTTATTCGATTCCAGTTGACTAATTTGTTTTATTACTCATTTTCTAGAACCAAAATTTAATAAATGGAAACAAGATGCCATCACTGTGGCTGGTGGAAATGGGAAAGGACAAGAACTAAATCAACTCCAATGCTCTCTTGGAATCTTTATTGATAAAACGAAAAATATTTTCATTGCTGATTTTTGGAATCATCGTATTGTTGAATGGAAATGTAATGCAAAGCAAGGACAAATCATTGCAGGTGGAAATGGCAAAGGAAATCGAATGGATCAATTAAATCGACCAACAGATGTGATTGTTGATCAACGAAATCATTCAATAATCATTGCTGATTCTTTAAATAGACGAGTAATTCAGTGGATGAATCAAAATCAACAAATTCTTATTAAGAATATTGACTATTGGGGCTTGGCAATGGATAAACATGGATTTCTTTATGTTTCCGATTATAGGAAAAATGAAGTGAGACGATGGAAAATGGGAGAATACAATAAAGGAATTGTAGTGATAGGTAGAAATGGAAAAGGAAATCAACTCAATTTACCTCGCTTTATATTTGTTGACGAAGATCAATCTGTTTATGTATCAGATTGGGGAAATAATCGTGTGATGAAATGGAGAAAAGATGCAAAAGAAGGAATTGTTGTTGTTGGTGGGAATGGTGAGGGAGGAAACCTCAATCAATTGTCTTCACCCGAAGGATTAATTGTTGATGATTTAGGTCAAATCTATGTGGCAGATGTTGGGAATCATCGAGTAATGCGTTGGTGTGAAGGAAAAGAAGAAGGTGAAATTGTTGTCGGTGGAAATGGTCAAGGAAATCAAACACATCAATTGAATCGTCCCATGGGTTTATCTTTTGACGACGAAGGAAATCTTTATGTTGTTGATTCTTGGAATCATCGAATTGAAAAATTTGAAATAATTTTGTAAACGAAATTTTTTTTGAATAAAAATCGAGAAATAAAAATAAAAGAAAGAAGAAAAATCTTTTTATTTTCTCCTTTTTAAAAATTGCATTTAATATGATAATTATGATTAGAACATTTCAATAGATAAATATTAAATTCCTCATCTATTGTTAATTTTTGTCGAATTTTATAAAAGAAAATATTTTTGTATGACAATCATTTTGATTGAAGATGTCAAATACCAGAATATTGGAGACAAAACAAACGATATTATCATATTTAAAGTAAATATATTGAAAGTGACAGTGTTACTCTAATATTTTCATCTAGTTGTTATCAATAAAAGTTATTCATTCTTACAATTCACAATTTTTAATGTTTTTGTTGTGATGATATTTCAAAAAGTTTTCAAAGACCAATTGATTTTATAGATTAAATAAGAAAATATTTGTTATCCTTTTCAAAAGAATATCAAACGATAAAAAGAGATTTCTTCTTCTTTATATAAAAAAAACAAGATTTTGTTCGAGACAATAGAAATTGATTTCATATAATCTTGTTTTTTCTTATCTCAAAAATAAAAAAGTACATAGTTAAGTTTCACTTCCTACATTGAAGATGTGTGTAAGTGTGACTTTTTTTAATTATACCATCACTGCACTCTTAAGATATTACATTAGTTTTATTATTCGAATCTTGTCATAAAAAAGCAATGTTTTTATTCTCATTGACTCATGAAATTTATATTTATTAAAGTAGATAAGGAGGCATTCATTTCTTCTACCAATTTCTATTCAAACACATGGCAATGGCAAATAACAAGACACAATGTTTTACATGTAATAAGGAAAAAATCACATATCCTTGTAAAGGATGTTCAAAAGAATTTTGTTTAATTCATTTAACGGAACATCAACAAATATTAAATGAAGAATTAAATCATATTACTAATGAATATAATGAATTTAAACAAAGAATTAATGAACAAAAACAAAATCCACAAAATGATTTATTAATAAACCAAATCGATCAATGGGAAAGAAATTCAATTGAAGAAATTCAACAAAAAGCAAAAGATTATAGAAAAATTGTCATTGAATATTTACCAACATTCTTTAATAATATTGAAATGAAATTTAATGATTTAAATGAACAAATAAAACAAATTCATGCCGAAAATGACTTTAATGAAATAAATTTAAATTATTTAAAAAATCAATTAATAGAAATTACAAAAGAATTAAATAATTCATCAAATCTATCAATTCAACAAGAATCACAATCATTTATTAATGAAATTTCAATTATTTTAGAAAAAAGTAAGTTTTTAAGAAAGAATTTTTAGAAGAAAAATTCTGTTGAAGAAGAGAAAAAACAATTGAGAATATTATTGATCAATAAGAATAGTTTTAATAGAAATAGAAAATAAAGTTTATTGATAAATAGAAGAGAAAACTGACAATATAAAAAATAATATTTGATTAAAAGTTATTTTCAAATTTTGTTAATTATTTTAAGAAAAAATCAACTAATTAATAAAAAACAAATTTTTCAATTATCTTAAAGAAAAAAAATTTGATTTTGTAATGATCCCAATAATAACTCATCATTCGATTTCTTTGTTATTTTTATTGGATAAATTATTTAAAAATAAAATGTGATATTTTATTCTTCTGTTTATATTGATAATCAATCTATCTTATCATTCAAATAAATAATTTCGAAATGAATATTGGATGTGGGAGGGTATGAATGAAGTTGAATAACTGCATGCAACCCCCCACATCCATATCCTCAATATTATTTTAGAAATCTTTACCGTATTGTTTAATTCTTCTCTTTCATTTTGTTTTATTTCGATTAGTTTATTCGATTTCAATTCACTAAGTTGTTTTATTAGTCGTCGTTTACCATTTTATTTTTTCGAAAACATTTTCCTTTCTCAAATTATTATTTAATAAAAAATAAGTTAGCAAAACTTTGTTATCATTTTCAATTTGTTTTCTTATGAAACAGAAGATTTTTTCTTTTATTTGATAAATAAAAAACTTCGAATGATTTATGTTCTTTTTTTAATAAAATTCTTTTTACAATTCAATAAAAAAATCGAATAGAATGTGCGAAATTAATCTTCTTTTTTCTTCGACCAAAAATAAAATTTTCTAATTTTTTTTAAATGTTTTGTTTTCATAACTTTAGAATCAAAATTCAACAAATGGAAACAAAATGCCATCACTGTAGCTGCTGGCAATAGATGCGGACAAAAACTAAATCAACTCAATCTCCCTGACGGGATCTTTATTGATAAAAACAAAAATATTTTCATTGCTGATTGTGATAATGATCGTATTGTTGAATGGAAATGTAATGCAAAGCAAGGGCAGATCATTGCAGGTGGAAATGGACAAGGAAACCGAATGGATCAATTGTGTCTACCAACAGATGTGATTGTTGACCAACAAGATCATTCGATCATCATTGCTGATCGTGGAAACAAACGAGCAATTCGATGGTTGAATCAAAATCAACAAATTCTCATTAATCATATTTGCTGTTATGGCTTGGCAATGGATAAATATGGATTTCTTTATGTTACTAACACTGAGAAGGATGAAGTAAGACGATGGAAAATGGGTGAATATAACAATGAAGGAATTGTAGTAGCAGGTGGACATGGAAGAGGAGATCAACTTAATCAACTCAATTATCCTAATTTTATCTTTGTCGATGAAGAACAATCTGTTTATGTATCAGATCGAAACAATGATCGTGTGATGAAATGGAAAAAAGATGCAAAAGAAGGAAAAATTGCAGCTGGAGGAAATGGTTATGGGGCAAATCTCAATCAATTGTTTCATCCCCAAGGAGTGATTGTTGATGACTTGGGTCAAATCTATGTAGCAGATTGTTGGAATGATCGAGTAATGCGTTGGTGTGAAGGAAAAGGGGAAGGTGAAATTGTTATTGGTGGAAATGGAAAAGGAAATCAATCAAATCAATTGAATCGTCCGTGTGGTTTATCTTTTGATGATGAAGGAAATCTTTATGTTGTTGATTGTTTTAATCATCGAACTGAGAAATTTGAAACAATATTATGAACGAAATTTTTTTAAATAAAAATCGAAAAACTATAAAGAAAAAAGTCAAGTTTTATTGTTGAAAATTAATGCAAAAAATCGAATAAATTCTGAAGAAGAAATATTTCGATAAGAAGAGAACGAAGAAAAAAATTTTTTTAATTTTCTTTTCATCAAAATTGAATTTAATTTGATAGTTTTTGTTTATTTTTATTACTCTTTAATCTATAATCACATTTCAAAGCAGAATTTCTTAAGCAAAACTGCTATTAGAATAATTGAAGAAATAATCGAATAAATTATTCAAAATGTTTCTTATTAAAGTCTAATTAGTTAAAGTTGATAAATATTTAATAGAAATGATTAAATTTCATCATGAAATCAATATTGAAATCTATTTTTTAAATATTCTCAGATTAATTTATCTAGAATAGATGTAACTAAGAGGAAGTGTCTTTTGTTCTTAAAGATAAAGTTAGAAATATTTCTATGATTTAAGAGGGTGTGGGTGGGTGTGGATACTATGATGGTAAAACCCATACCAACATTCATCATCAGTCTGATAAAGTTGAAAAAATAAGGGAATCTCTTGCTCATATTTATTATAAACTAAATAAATCTAAGCCACAAAATCTTCTGGAAATGATGCTCTTTTGATTTCTTCATTGTTGACGTCTTTGCAAGATTCAAAATATTGAACTTTTGAGTAAATATTGCCTAACTTATACAATAATAGAAGTATAATTTTTGACAACGACTGATCTAGTAAAATAAACGAGCAATGTTGGAACCTTCATATTATTTTATGTATATACTGCCATCTTGAGCAACGGGTATGTGAATTATATTCATCTTTCACCCTCCATTCTATGTATTGAAATTAAAATATTTATGATTTATCTCAAGTCAAGTAAACACTTAGAAAAAAAAGCAAATAAATTTTATCTCATTTGTTAGTTTACGAGATAAGTAGAAAGTCGGCCTCTAAAAGTGCAGCTGCAAACGTAGAAAAGTTAATATGCCACACACGAATCAGTACTATAATCGTCTTAAATGTGTTATAATGTTTCAATAAATAATATATTTTCATTTGTAAGTTGTATTGGAGTATCGTTTTTTGTAATTTTATCGATTACGTGGGAATCTTTTCAGGTGCTAGGCTGCTCTCTCTACCATTACTACATCATACAATCGAAGACATCGATCGATAGATGTGTATCTAAGTCAGACCTCTGAAACGTTTGCTCGCTGAGCAGCAGGAATTTTTATTTGTTATGTAAAGTAACTACTCAGTTAACTGCAACAATCGTTCGTAGATATTCATATTGTGTCGTGTGTGAAGATGTGAGCAGAAGTATGATAAAAACAACACCTTGTTCTTCTTGATACCGTACTTGTAGAACGTTTGTTTTCTCTGATCATAGTAGCAGTATGACGGATTGAAATCTTTCATTGTTTGGCATGAGTAAAAATAATTTGAATGCACTTAGTTTTATATTATGATATTGGTTATTTTGCAGTTATACTACACGACAAATAACAAACAACAACGATTAGATTTATACGAGTGATGAAATTCAATTGCTATTGGTATTTACTGGCGTTTTGTTTGATAGTGGTGAGTATAATTTATATATTTAAATGAATAAGTTATTCATTATTTAAACAAGTAGATTGCTACTAATGTTAATTGTGAAATCGTTGATCAGACAGCAAGAGCTACAGAAATTGGTAAATATAATTTGATCCTAACGAACTTGAGTCATATTTTAAATATTCTTTGCTACAGCTAAAGCTTGTGATGGTGATCAGTCCATTGATATCATAGTTTTTAATCGTACATCAAACTCGTTCAAGTGCCAGATTTCGTACGATTGTGAACTTAAAAATCATGCTAATACATTGGCAATATTCAAGGATGCTAAAATTGTAACACAATGCACAATAAGAAAACAATCGCCAACTAGCAAGGAAAAAACCAAACTTGAAATCGCATGCAATCCTATTACGGGCTATGCTGGAAAAGACTGGAAATTTGTATTGGGTAGCAAATCTGGAGTTAATCAAACTATTGGCAATGAAACATTTACTGTCACACTTGATCCATTACTTTTGACGAAGCTACCTAGTTTTGATATTACACTTGGTGAAGAAATCACATCGGCGTCAATCGTTATACCCGATTGTTCTGATATTTCAGAAACTAAATATCTGAATTTTCAATGTTCGAGCGATGACGATGTAAAGAAACCAGTTACTGACACTTGCCAAGTTACATGCCCAGTGAAATCAGATTCCACTTACAATATATCATTGATTCGTCTTCCTATACCAATATATAATAGAAAGGAAATTGTCAATGGTACATTTCCAGAAGAACGACGCCTCGAAACTATTCGTATAGGTAAGATACGAGTGGAGTTGATCGAACTAGTAGACAACATTCTCATACTGTTCCATCTATATCAAACCGAACTAATATTCTTCACATTTTTATGTTATAGGTAAATCTTGCCAGAATGTTCACTCAACTGCTATGAAAGTGATGAATCGGACATCGAGTGTATTCATGTTCAACATTTCGTACAATTGTTTAATTACAAATTCTGCTAAGTTAGCTATGTTTAAAGATGACAATATCGCAAAACAATGCAAAATAGATTTGACTTATTTACCGAGGGTTGAGAAGACTAATGTTATAGTTACATGTGCTAATATTAGCAATCATGCTGGTCAGAAATGGGCATTTTCATTTGGTAGTATGAATGATCACAAAACAAATGTTGCCAATGAAACATTCATTGTTTCACTCGAGCCACTTCCTTTGAAAAGCCTACCAAAAGTCCAACCAACAGTTGATGAAAACATTACTTTAGCGACGATATTTGTAGAGGGATGTAATCAAGTAGCAGAAATGACACATCTCTAGTTTCGATGCAGATTTGGTGAGATTGAAAGGCAATGTCTTCCAGAGAATTGTACATTTACATGTTCGGTAGAACCAGCTCGTCTTTAAGATGTACAAGTCATCCGATCTTCCATTCCAAAATATGATGGAGCACAGACTCCGAACGGTACATTTCCAGAAGAGGTACTATCTGTCGTTTTCAGCACAAGTAAGACCAGGTTTAAAGTGTTTGTTTTGTATTGATGGAACTATTTAACATAAGTTCATTACTATATTATCTTGTCGAATTTTAGAAGTAGATAAAGCAACCAACATTCGTATTGAATTAAGCGAGACAAACGATAGCGTGGCATTGATTCATTTTACACGACCTCGTGATTTTTTCGATGAGATTCGTATCGACTGTTTTGCATCTGATCAAATCTGTACGAATACAAGTGCCGTTCTAACGGGCAAAGTCAATAGTGCCTGTACGAATTGCACTCATATCACAATCGCTCCAATACAAAATGGTATCGAATATAAATGTTGGGCAAATGTTTCCAGAGTAGGATTTAGTTCGATAAACTACAGTGCTATAGATTTCAACATACGTAAACACATCTAAGCAGTATATCAGTTCTTAATTATGTGTCTTCTTTTAATAGCATTAAAACCGGTACTTTACAAACAGACATGCTTGTCAAATACCACCAATATTAATGTCGATGTTATTCCACAAAGCGACTTTCATCATATTGAATCAGTATGCAAAGCAAATCATACGCAAACATGTGTATGCGTGGGCATCAAAATAACTCATAGTCAATGTACAACAACGTTAACATTAACTTTCAATGCTATTCCTGGGTGTGATTATCGATGTTTTTTTACAACAGTAAAAGAAGGTTACATAGATGTACATTCAGAAGAATACACTATGTGAATTTGTAAGTAACAAGAGAGCATGTGGGTGTAAGTGGGTGTGTATTCTTTCTATGCACTCCCGCACTCATACTCTCTTTTCTATTCTTAATAAATATTTTTAAGTGTGGTTATTCAACTAGATCCTCGGCAAAAGAAAAATCAATCACTACTATGGCTAATTAGTATCCCCATTGCGATCATTTTCTTGCTTGGTGTTGGCTGTATTGTGTGGATACGAAAGATACTTCACAGACGTCAGTCTACAAGTCGAAAGTAGGATAGTTATGATGATCTCTTTACATTTTATTCTTGTTTGCTTAATTTTATTGCAGGTCAAGACCAGGTGATATTCAAGCTAAAGTCACTGAGTGAGTGCATACAATAATGGTAAAGGATCGGCTGTATTCATTAGACGGAACTGTTCTTTTATCGATTATCGAAGGATTTTTTCTTCCAAATAAAAGACTTTTTACTCATATCAACAATTAGCGAAGAATTTTATAAGAACAAAATTTGTATAGAATAAGTTATTCTGCGGTGTTTTTTTTTGCTGATCGATTGAAGACTCGATCATCATTACGTTTGAAATCTTTCTTTCTTTTACAGGTTTCAACGAAAAGAATGGTAGAAGAAATCATCGACTTTGTACTTGTTATAATACTTTCGATATTACATTGCCAAGGTTTAGAACACTAAACATTTCACTTTTATTTAGTTCTATGTATGCGTCTGTGTTGAAAGAAAATAAATGTCATAAACAATACCTAGATAGAATAAGAGGGAAAGCTCATCAATGTTGTATAATACTAGGGAGAGTGTGGGTTTGATCTTAATGCCTGAGCTACATCCGGGATTTTGAA
>CAJNOI010001752.1:0-12776 GCA_905250115.1 Adineta steineri | reverse complement strand
ATAATAATATCATCACGTAATAAACGATTAAATGTTTCTGATGTTCGTCCATTTAAAAAAAATGATATATGACAACGTGATTGAGGTAAATGAATTTTTAAACTTTTAAGTATATCATCAAAATCATTTATAACACCCTCACTATATATTGTAATTAAATATTTATTTTGTATTTCATTTGGTAATGAATTAATAAGATAAATTAATAATGGAATATAAGCTGAATTTGAAATATAACGATATAAATCACCAGATATTATTTCACCTTGTTTATTTCGTTTAATAACATCACCATGACGTATATGTACACCAATTAATAAACTATCATCTATATTAATCGATGGACATTGAATAATAAATGAATTTGATGATATATATTGAAAATAATCAATTGGTAAATAATTTGATCGAACAGAAATCCCTGACCAAACTCCATAAGGTTCTTTATATAATTTTCTATGTTGTAACCACCATCGAATTTCAAAAACACTGCCCATTTCCATTAATGATGATGTAATAGTAAGAGTTCGACTAGAATAAAATGTAAAACCTACATCATTTTTATTCATATTCGATAGAAAACTTTCGAATAAAAATTTCAAATAAGATTTTATTGTAAATGGTTGTTTTCCTTGATGATATTGATCAAATGTTTGATTTGCAATTAAATCATATCGAAATATATTCCGTTTAATTGATGAATTTTTTGGACATAATTCATATGCTGAATAAGGTATTTCCCAATGATAAAATTGCCAATATTTTTCTCGGTCAAGATTTGTTTCATCTTGAGAATGTTCAGCAGTCCATTCTAAATGTATTAATGTTAAATTGAATTTATATGCAATATTTAGAACACCTAAATACCACATTAATTGTGAGCCAGTACCATGAAAAACACGAGATGATAATGAATTATCTAATAATAAATAACGACCATGTTCACAATCAATTTTTGGATGATATGTTAATAACATTGAATATTGTTTTTGATATTTATTAAAATAACGATTTAATGATTGTTCAATATCAGGCAAACATGGACTTTTATCCAACATACATCTATCTAATATATCATTCGATGTATAAGAATAGAAACTATTGAATTTTAATATTGGTTCAATAAAATAAAATAATAAAATTATACAAATAATTAATAGAAAGAAAAATAAATATTTAATAGAACCAGTATGCCTTTTTAATGAAGTTCGAAAACAAATACGAAATAATCGTTTTATTGAATAAATACGCATATCTAGAAAACATGAAACTCATGATAATGATAAATGAGAGTAATATCATCAGGGAGCTTGAGTACTTACAAAAAAATGCCAGAAAAAAACTAAACATGCGATATGCATATAGGAAGAAACGAATAAAAAATAAAGACTTATCGAATGGGTTTTTTCATCAATAAATTCAGTGATTTTACTTACCAAAAATTAGCTTAACATTTGCATATTTTTACTTTGCTCTCAGTATTCACTTCCTAAATGTTCTCATCAATTTTTTCAAGTAGTGTAATATATATTTGTTTGTTTAAGTCAATAGAAGAGTTTGATTTTCGTTTTTTTCTAATTATGCATCTGACAGAGAAAAATTCTGCACACATCCGAAATGAAAAGAAGCAAAGAAATTAATAAACTTAAGAGAAACATGTTCGTTTCTTCAGTTAATATTTTCAGATGTATTGATTACGGTTAAAGAAATTTGAAGAGTAAAATATTAATAAGATAATCAGCATATCAGAAAAAATAATGTGTGTATAGTAATTACAATTAAATATATTCACCTCTGATGTTTATCTCATTATATATAATGGCGGCATTTTCAAAATATGACATGAAGAACATTTTATTATTAAATGTAATTCAAATCATCTCATAGTATTTGTCGATGAAAAAGAGCTCTTACTTCTTATTCGTTCTTATCTTTTGATAAATGAATTCGATAATCTGTAGTTTATAACAGAGAGTATGAGTAAAAATGTGAGAACTGAGCTATAAAATGGGGCAGAAAGAAACAAATCCAAATATTTATCGTGCAAACATACAGTACGATCGTTATGCATATTAAGTATACAATTTTTTTAGTAATAATTCAAATATTTGATAGAAAGGTTGATATACGTATCATATTACAATGTAATATTCAAAAAAAAAGAATTTATGAGATGTTGAAAAAAATAAGTAATATGATAACATATTAAAACAACGCTTTATGTAAAACTATTTTGAGAGTATAGTTAACTACTGAACATCTATAGTGATTGTTTATTTTAGTGATTTATATAAAGTATACTGACAAACACAAGATTGATTATACATCGAATAAAAATGAAATCTAATACAATATAAATCTGAATCAGGTTCATTGATTAGGACTCTGGTCGAACTTGATTGTTCACTAATTGTGGTTTTCTCCATCGTTCTAAGTGAACTTTGATCAATACATAAGCCACTTGTTTACGAAATCTTTCAGATGCACAGATGTATATATAGAATGAACTCTAAAATGTCCAATCGATTAATGTGAATTGATATATATATACTATTTAAAACTTACCGCAAAATAAGAATAATTGAGAAGAACAGCTATAGTATAGGCAAACTGTATGTATGATTGATTAAATGCATTACTAGGAATATTTGGACTTGTTAAAAGTGTACTGACAATAGTATTTGGTAATAGAGTGAAAACATTTACAACTAATTGAATTAAAACCATTGTTGTTATTTGTTTATCTAGTTCACGTCGAACGATTGGTAGTGTGCGATAACTAAGTTCTTGCACATTTCGATATGCCAGTAGTCCAAATACAGCTGAAATACTCATAGGCAAAATGCCGAAGAGTATGAAAATGATAACATAGGAACGATAATAAGCAAAAGTAGGATTTTTACTAGTGCAACTAACTTGTCCTGTGGTCGATGATAGAATCTGCTCAAAGAAGATTAAATATGGAATTCCATGCAAAGCCCAAATGATTATATTGATGATAACGAGACGTTTAGCTCGTTTGATACTGCACCATTGTTGCCAACGAGGATGCGCACAAGTGGCACAATACTGGTCAAATGTGGCTAAACAGAAGCCTCCTAATGAACTTAATGCACAAGTTTGAAAACAATATGGTCGAAATTTGCAATAGAATAGTGAAGCTTGAGTTCCATCGACACCAAATAAAGCGTTGGTAATCACTGCGAGAAGTCCCGTAGATAATTGACCAATATTCATAACGGATATGATGGTTAGATAAAATGCACATGAACTCTGTCGAAATGTTTGAAGACTTAAAAATACAATAATATTGAGAAATTCTCCTATTACACCAGCAATAAAGAGTGGTATTCCGGTATAGATAGTGATCATTTTTCCAATAAATGTTAACGAAGAAGACATTTTCACATGTAAATTTAATCTGCTACGTTAGAAATGAAGTTTTTACTTATGATATTTATCTTTATTCTACGTTCATTAAAATTTTCTATTTAGAAAAAAATACTTTTTCCGACACTCATCTCTAGTTCACACTTGACAGAATCCGTTCTTCTTTTTCTTTTTGCTATATCTGTTTCTGACATATAAATAAATGAAAGCGAAAGGAATGTACTGATCATCCCAGTCATTTACAGATCTTTTCTTCACGAATCACTCGCCAGATTGTTTGATTAGTTTTTTATGTTTAACCAACATATCGTTCGAAACTATTGGAATTAGTTCTCGAAAAGTATAAAAATAATTCTGAAATTAAAAATATAATTGTCTTTGATCTGATGACAAGCGTCATGAAAGATAACTGCGCATTTTCTTCTAGCATTTTTTTGGAAAAATTAATCTTTTTACGTACTCATTTAAATTAGATAAAACGATAATCATGCATAAACGGAAAAATTTCTTTTAATTTTATTAATGGCATCTAGTTAAGTGCTAAATAACAACATATAAATGCTAAGTAAAAAATTCTATTTTTACTAAGTAAATAAATAGTTTTTGCGAAGTAAAAAAAATAATTTTTGTTAAGTAATAAATATAGAATATATGAATAAAAAATTTGATCGAACAGTTAATCGATTAGTAATACTTTGGTTGCTTTTCGGTGTAGTGCGAATACAATATCGACACCCACCCACCCACCCTCAAAAATTCAAGTATATGTGATGTGTGTAAAAAGAAACGAACGCAAAATAACGACTTGCCTGTCATTTGTATTTACTTTTCAAATTTATGGTTTTTAGTTGCTAAAATGTATTTTTTACCAACAATTCCTGAATGTGTAACTTTCCGGAATAGGATGAGTGTTCTTTAAATGAGCATTCAATTTATTTACCGAGTATATACAAATTTTACTTAGCACTTAAATAGGTGCCTTAGAATGAAATGTTTTTTTGAAAGTGATCGCTCTCATCATCAACTTCTCTTGTTTCAGTCAAATACAATTGAATAATCCTCTATATTCATTGTGCAATGATATTTGATTTTCTGCTTCCTTGCTCTATGCTACACGTGAATATAATGCGACGCAATTAGTTTATGACTTTTGTGGATGTAGACAATTTACGATTTCAGCTCATCAGCACTTCAAAGCAAAGTCGATTTTTATACACTAATTTCTTTAATGATGTATCTACTTTTAACGTTTCTTTTCATGAAAAAAGATAAAAGGAACAACAGAAAGAATAGTTGATTAAACATATAAATAGAATGTAGTATTTTTCAATATAGATTATCAATGAAATCAAAAATTTCGAGAAAATTAAATAATTAATAGCGTTAGAAATAAAGTTCTTGTTTGAAATAAATATTTACAAAGATAGTAAACGTTATGGCATTAAATCTCATATTATGATGCATCTAGAATCGTTAAAAAAACGAGATGATATATTTATTTGTTTTCACTCAATTTAAAAAGGCTATGGAAGTGGCATGGCACATTTTCGTTCTGTTATCGGTTAATCTGTATGAAAAAAGAACGAAGAAAAAATAAAATGTGTAAGCATACATTTTGGCATCATCATCGACGTGTAAAGGTTGGTCGATCGTCTTACAAGTTTTTTTTTCTTTTCATTTTGTAGAAAAATATCGTTTTTTATATGAATCAACATCAGCTCACTATGGTACCTACGAAAATAGACGTGTTGCCCGTTGAATTACTCCATTATATTTTTGATTACTTTTGGGCTCATGAGATTTTTTATGGTTTTTTTAATCTGAATGGCTATTTCGAGGCAGTCGTATTTAATTACAATCGGTATTCAGTCAACTTCCGTTCTATTCTTAAGTCTCAATTCGATGACATCTGTCGTTACATTACACCTGATCATATCGTTTCTCTTACATTATCAGACGACGAGGAAACACCCAATCAATCTGAGCTATTCTTTTCACTTTTCAATATCGAGCAATTTGTCAATCTTCGTTCACTCGACATAAGTTCAGTCGATAGAAAAATATTCAAACGATTATTCAATTTGCACAAACTGAAGTCTTTATTATCACTCAAGTTGCCTCGTCTTCTTAAACCGTATGATATACTTTTTGATTCTATTATCGAAAACTTAGTTCCTCAACTCAGTCAGTTTATGGTTCACGATACTAATTATCTTCTTACTAATCAACTGCAACATATGCGTCATTTGACTCTCGTGCATTGTCATTCTTTGCACATACCAACTATATTTCATCATGTATCTAACCTTCATTCACTTTCTATCACAATTACACTGGATTTATCAACGCAATGGGCTGATCAAATGCCATCATTGACACATTTGAACCAACTGATACTGAAGGTTTATTGTAAGTCTATGACATAATTTAGTAATTATTTATTGCTATTTTTTATGCTTAGCTGGAAATGTAACAATGACGCTAATCGAGCAATTTTTGAATAAATTACCTCGTTTAAAATATTTCGAACTCGAGAGCGAAGGGAACGAGGACCTTATTGATGGTCAACAATGGGAATCGCTCATCTCACATCTGATCACATTTAACTTTCGTTTTCATTTTAAGAATTATTTGTCGTCGATGTCCAACACAAACGTTTTCGACTCATTCTGTTCGCCATTCTGGCTAGAGCAAAAACATTGGTTCGTTGCCTTTGATGATCAACAATCGATTATCTTTACCGTACCCCGTTTTGCACCCAACAACATCATATATTCACAAAGTTATAAGCCACTAAAATGTACATCATATGAACTGTGTCTCGATCAATACGTACAGTGTCTCACTTTGCAATTACTCAATCCATCGGTTTATCGTTTTGTTAACATTACAAAACTTGTGCTCGAAATAAACGAAAATGAAATCAAATCTGTATCACCTTCATTTTCCGAGCTCGTTCAAGATATGCCTTACTTGCATTCGCTTTCATTCTGGAACTTATCACCATTAGCTTGCCTAGGAAATGATATTGTCATTGAGAAAATTCGTATTTTAAACGTCCGCAGCATCGCTCCGTTACAGTTAAATGTCGAACAATTATGTACTTGCTTTCCTCGACTAGAACGCTTGAATATAATGATAAAACGCCCTGAAGATTTGTTTTTATTCATTGATCGATTGAAATATTTATCAATAGCAAAGTTTTCCTTCGACCCATCACAATCCATCTTTGGCAGTTCCAATCAATCGTCAAAAGTGGCGCGTGAATGGCTCATCAGCCATTCTCAACGATGGAAGTTGAATAAAAATTTTACGTTCAACGTCTCCGTAGACAATATTCAATTATGGATGACCAGTTTACAGGTGTGCTAGGTTGACTGCTCAGGACTAAGGAGATGATGATAATCATTGACAAAATATGACTGTAAGCTATAGAATGTATGTTGAGGCTTACAAAAAATGTTATGATATTTTTATTTTATATATTAAGAATACAAATTTTTCTTGAATATGAAATTTAGCAAGTAGAGCAATGAGGAGGTCAAGATAAATAACAGTCAAATTCCTTGGAGTATCTATTGAATTCAAAAAGAGATTCCAGCGGTTCACTCGCTGGAAATCTAAATGTAACATATCCACCAAGTGCATCATGGGTAGCTACAACTTCATGAGATTCGCATCCAGCACGCGACATTAAGTGTCGCCCAGTTAATGTATTTTCTTTAAATTGACCCTCGACTGTAACACCGTTAGGAAATGTGAAAATGCCCTTTCCTTCTAGTTTGCCCTTTGAAAATTCACCAACGTATTTATTACCATTTTTCCAAACGGCTGTACCACGTCCATGCGCTTTACTGCAATAAAATTGCCCTTCATATCGATCACCATTGCAAGTTGTGAAAATTCCTAATCCGCTGAAGTCTTCTTTATTAACTTGGCCTTCATATCTATCGCCATTTGGGAAATTCAATATACATTCTGAAATATCGTTTCCGTCAATTTTAGCTTCTAAACGAGCTCCACCAGCTGTTGATATTATGAATGATCCAGTCGGTACACCATTACTAAACCGAAATTCGAATCGCATTCCATCTAAGGTCGTCATAACTGCTTGTCCGTCTGGTTCGTTCTCGTTTATTCCAATTTCAAGTCTAGCACCGTCCGGTAAAACAGACACCCCTCGTCCGTACATTTTGCCATTTTTCCATTCTATGTTAAAATGAGTACCATTCTTGTCGTTCATTACACCTTGACCAACAGGCTCACCATCTCTGAACTCACCTTCGTATCGAGCACCATCTTCATTGATAAGAATCCCTTTTCCATGTATATTGCCGTTTACCATTTCTCCTTCATATAAGCTTCCGTCTGTGCGTCGAAGTAATGTCTTAATCATTAATGGTATCTTCGATGATAGCTTCTTAACTGTTTGACTTAGGAGATTTATATGCGCCATCTTTTCGAAAGACTTTCGACATTGTAATTCGATCAACTGTTGTTTCAAGATCTTGAATGTCGGCCGATTTTGTGGTTGATGTGACATGCATTCGGAAATAATGGACCAATGTTCAACACTGCATGATGTTGGACGTTCGAGTTGCTTTCCAGCAATTACCAAACGACAAACTTCATCATCTTTTTCGATGTTTAACCAAGGGATATCTCCCTTTGAATAAGCTTCCCACATGAGAACACCCATCGAATACATGTCTGACTTTTCAGTATATGAGTCTTTCGAATTACCATTACTGAGTATTTCTGGCGCCGCGTAACGTAAAGGAATCACATTTAATATTGATGATGTTTCTGGCATAGCTAAGTACGTAGAACTTGCATGATTAAGTCCAAAATCTGTTAATTTTACTAGATTATTTTGTGGGATTAATCTGTCAAAACGAAAAACAAGTACATTTCGACATGCTAGATCACCGTGAATAATATTATTGTGAGCCAAATACGACATAGCATCAGCTAATTGTATAGATATTTCGCCTAAAACAGATTCTTTCGGCGGTGATTCTCCATCTTCAAGTACTTCATATAGACTTCCTTCAGGTGCATACTCTTGAACTAACATAACAGAATTTGGACTAACCGATATTTCGTCAATAATACCGTATGTACGAAGAATATGCGGATGACGACTTAGTTCTGTGTAGAAAACAGCTTCATTCTGAGCTTTTACACCACTTATCTTCAATAAAACGATTGGAGGACCATCTATTTTTGTTAACCAACTAGCCTCAAAAATTACTTTACCAGTAGATTGAAATAATGTCTTTCGACCCTTTTTTACATCACTATTCAACTTAAAACGATAGTTTGTCGAGCGTATTTTTGTTTCGAATTCTTGCACCATGCTTTTAATAGTATAGTTTGGCCGAAGTTTACCGATACTCAGTGGCTGACGGGTAATTGGACTTGTATGGTTTTTCTGGACCCATTCAATTATAGCCGATTGTTCGTACGTGTGTCCATCTTCAGCCACTACTGGCTCATGAAATAGTTGAAACGTTATTGGGCATACTAACGACGATGTTGTTATTGATGTGTCCATATTTCTCTAGAAAAAAAAACGTTTTTTATAGCCTAAAATGCATGTGGGGGTGATCGATGTTCATCAGTTACCCACACCCACGATTATTTTGTTACTAAAGAATGAATTCAGAATAATTGTATTTTAATGACTTACTGCATCTAATTGACGATGTTCATGTGAATTATTAGATACGATTGCTGCTTGTTGTTCATCAACAAAGGCACATTTAAATTTTAAATCTTGAATAATAATATTTTTAGAATCTTGCTTCCACTAGAAAAAACAAAAAGAAAATAATCTAATGTGATTGCTTAATCCCATGTTGAAATTTAGAAAATAACGATGTTTAACAAAATTCAATGTTATCTTTTTGACTCTGAAACGCGTTAAAAAACTGCTTTTTAATGAAGTGTCACAAGTTATTTTACGTTAATGTCATTTTAACGAGAAAACATGCATGAGACTTCGTTAAATCCACTTTTTTAACGCGTTTTCATGATCAAAAACGTAACATTAAATTTTGTTAAATCGTTAAGTTTATACAAGTTTTTACATGGGATATTGTCTTACAAAACTATCTGTATCATCCGTATGATCATTTGGCACAGTAGCCCATTGTGCCATAAATTTATGCCTAAAACGATCATCAGGTTGGTTGGGTTTTTGCGGTTCTAACATAACTAAAATAAAATTAAAATATAAAGCTTTAAAAAATAGTTCGATATATTTTACACTGAATATTAGCAGTAGTATGCGCATCAAGAAAGCCAATATTTGGTTTAACACAATAACGTTTGGGTGCTGTTGTTTTTATTCTATAAGCAAGTCGTTCATTTCCACTATTAAATAGTTTGAGTGTTGTTACTGAAACAACATTAAAAGGACCTTGAAAAATGAGATCACTATTCGGAATGAGTTGAAGTGTCATATTTGTTTTTCTTATTGTATAAATCTGTAAAAAAAGTGTTAAATGTCAATTAGAACTTTTTTCGTATGCTCTTACAAAAAGAATAAACAATAAATATGTACTATAGATAATAAATCAAGCATTTTTAAGATTTAGATTTCCCTGAGTGAATTAAATAAAGCAGCAGTGCGCAAATTCTATGAATTCTGAACACTTGAAGAATTCAGAGGGAAGAAAGCCTACAAAATAAGTAGTCATTGTCAAAAACAGACCAACCCTAAAGAACTCAGAGAATCTATGGAGCTCTCGATACTCAAGAAATTCATTTATATATCACTTCACCTTAGTCTGGAAGAGAAAAAGTTGAAAAAAATGAGAAAATAGAAAACGAAGAAAGGGGGGGGGGGTGTTCTCCAATAGGTGTATGACAGTTTCCTATCAGAAAGCAGAACCGAAACGAACTACCATTAGCAAATAATCTGAAAAAGTCAAATTCTTTAAGGTAAAAAAAACTGAGCTTTAATCTGATATGCATCTCCTATAAATTGAAAAACCAATGTAACGGATAACCAAGGCAATTGTACTGTAGTTACTAGTCGGCATAGTTCTCGAGAAAAGAACCAGTTCCAGAATTGCGAAGTGTCATACACCTGCTCTCTAACGAGCCAAGATGAATCAAAAACGACCATCGAGTTGACCGGAGGCACCGCTTAATGTTATTGCTGTACTTTCTGATGCATGCGTTTTTCTAAACCAAAGTAAACGGTACTAGGTCTCATGAAGAAGAACGCTTCGAATACGTTTTTTCTTTTAAATATGAGATGAGAGAAATAAGCGCAAGATACCATGTATTTATATACAAAGAGAGAATTGCGTCATTAAGTTGAAACGGCTGTACTTCTTCTCCGATGACGTATACCACCAAGTAACGCAAGAAAGTGAAATTATGTGAGAATAAACTCATGACTGCCGTGTAATATACAGATAACAGGTAGCTGTATGTTATAGTATGTTTCACTTATGTTGTATATTTCTTCTTTTTCTTTTCTTCACTCTCTTATCATATAGATTCCCTAGTGTGTTCTCTTGGTTTTTTCCTTCTTTTCTTTCATATGTATATCCTCTATGTGTGTGTGAAAAGAAGAGTTTGTCTCCAAGTGCTTTTGTGAAACAGAATCTAAAAGAGTGTTGAAGTGTTTAAGGGTAGAAATTTGAATCCACTGTACTCCCCCCTCCCCCCTCCCCCTCCCCCTCCCCTCTTCCTCATCCACAAACGTGAAAGATAGATTTCAAAGGCTATTATAAAGTATTGCAGATCGTGACATGTTTTAATTAATTAATTAACTATCACACGGCATGAGAAATTCGGCTTCAAGGTATCATCAGAGGTCATGTATAATTCAAGTGTAGTTAAAACATCTATGCGATACTTCGAGGATGTACGTTTGGATGGATATTCATTGGTTATCTACACTCATACTCCGAAAATGGTTCTTTATTTTGCCGTTCTCCTTTCCGACGTTATTTTATATTTGATTGTACACTATTAAAGTGTTAAAAACTAACTGAAGCTTTTCATTTATTATCCACTTCCGATTCGATATTGAATCGTGATAAGAACAGAAATAAAGTAACACAGAGAATATTTATTTGTGTGGTGTATAGCATCTCATTGCCAGTTATAATACTTAAAGAAGGTACAAACGTCATCGCACTATCATTCTCTTTTAAAAGACTACTTGAATCAAACAAAAAAAGATTTATATTAGATGCACAATCTACATGGTTTTTTTCAAACGAAACCAATAACTATAGTGGTGGTTGATTCAAGTTCAGAGTTGTTATTGCTTTCTGAACTGATACTCATAAGAATGACAGAAGAATCTCGAAATTTCTCGATGAGACATTAAAAAATGTTTGAAACTTGGCAACCGTTTAGTTAGACACTTAGAGTTCAATTTCAATAACTGATACAGTATAAACTAACTTTTTGCTATATGGATAAAGTCAAATTGCTACATAAATATTTGTAATCGATACATTTTCTCAAATAAAACAGAGTTGCTTGCTCTCAGAACTGTGACTGATATTTATTTTAATGATAAGATTGAGATAGTGGAGAAAATCCCTCAAGCTTTTGTAAAACTGACTCTATTGTATATCACTTTCGTGATTACTAATATCAGTATTGATGGAAGCATACTAATGAAGATGAACAGGCGTACTGAATTCTAATTTTAGAAATCAATACCAAATCGTCTAACTCTCATGGAAATAAATTTGTGCGACCTAAACTGATAAAACTTTAATAGCGAGCCCTTTTTACCATTTAATGCTTCTTCCATCTATTGTTTTGACTATGTTCAGTGCACAGAGTAAAATCGTTTTGAATAAAATTCAGTATGAATATTGTTATTTATTTCAAAAACTAGTATATTTACAAATAGAAAAAAAAGACCTAATTTTTTTTATGAAGTTTTAACAATGATTCTTAATTTCTTCTTGAAACTGCTTCTGATTATGAAGATTATGTATTTTTGCAGGATTTGTATGGAGACAATGATAAAGATTGCAACAGATCCATATCATAAAAACAACGAAGATAAAAGTCAGTAAGACCAGTAAAAGAATAGCATATGAGCATCTATCATTATTTGCTGATGCTTCCATAGTATAATTGAACTGATAAAGTATCATATTGACCGATCCTGATTTTATTATACAATTCATTATCAAAAACAAATTTTCTTCTATAATTGAATTCTTATGTCAATGTGAGAATATCGAATGATTGTATGTTATTTGATTTATTCACTTAAATATATTTTCTTTCGAACAATGAATAGTGGAAAAATCAGACGTTCTCGACGAAAGTATATTTGACCTGCTAGATAAGCGGATATTACTTCCTATTGAACGTAATTAGAGGTGTAAGCCGTC
>CAJNOI010001751.1:0-12792 GCA_905250115.1 Adineta steineri | reverse complement strand
GGTAGAAGAAGATGTATGTGATTAGTAGAACAAGAGGAAAAAAAGATTTACTATTATGATTAGTACAATAGAAAGAAAAAAGAGCGATCGCGGTATAGGTCAAGAGTATAGAGAAATCAATTACTTTGTATGCACTTGCTTGATAAGCACAGGAAACGCTTTTAAGTGAAAGGATGCCCGCCGTCATCAGGCTCAGTTCACTCGATTGGAAATGAACATAGAGTATGAGTTTGTTTCCGATCGAAGATAACTATTTAAAAAGATTAGAGGAAATTGAACTTTATCGGTATCTTAAAACAAAAAGAAAAAGCAAAACATTATTTTCAATTAGTATCATCGTTTATAATACAGATTTTAATAAAATTCTCATTGATGACTTATCAATCTGTGAACGAATTGATAAAACGTTTATATATCGTTGATTATGTAAAAAGAAGTATACGAAATAAGTGAAGCACATCTGTACAAGTTATTCTATAAGTCGTGTGTAAACGAATGTAATGATGCGTTGATTTTAACGGTATGACAGGTGAAAAATGATGACTAGCAATTCTTTCAACAAATAAACGTGTACGATTTAGATATGCTCAATTTCGTTTTCGATCATTGTTATATGTTTGATCTATAGCACAAACGTCATTTATCCTTAGCAATAATAACGAACTTCATCACATCCTACTGGTTTCTGTACTCTGTAGCAGACATGACGAAATTCAACACTACAAGAAATCTATCAGTCTTGTTGATTTTAATTTACTCAATATTAGGCAATTTTGTACATATAATTTTGCAAACTTATGTTTATAAAAGAGGATAATTCAGATGTATCAAGCTGTTGTAGAGGAAAATAACGAACAACACTATTCATATAGTATTTGTACTTTTTACATAGTGTAGAACTATTATTGAAAGTCATCAACACTAGCGAGGTAACGTCTCCAATTGTCCAATCCCTTGTTAGCAAAAACCAATGGGGCGTGGGTAAAAAAATTAATTTTTTGTTATATAGATGTTTTGATAGATTTAAATGATAAAGTATGTTGATTTATCTATGAAACAATATTTTTTTCTATTTTAAATGTTAAAGTGAAATGTATTTCTCTACGCAAGTCAGTCGTGTGAAATAAATGAAGATATCGATCATGCCAAAACTTAAAGTACGTCGCCACTTGACTTGACCATATACGGATAATAGAAACTAGGACCCAAGCATACAAATATTTTTTCTCGTTTTTCATTCCAGAATAAAAACAACATGTTATAGTAATACTTCTATTAATCTCGACTATTGCCTATCTATGAAAGTATATAACATTAACAGAATTAATATCAATAAAAATGATAGTGCTGTAAACAGATAACAGTATATATAAGAGAATATGGTAGTAATAACTTAAAAAATTCTTTGTTAATCTTGCAACCGACTCTCAACTTTATCTCTATTTTTTAATACAAGCTTAAAAATGTTTTTTAAATGCAACGCTATCAGCACGTTTAGTGATAAAAATAATTTCAACTTTTATATCTTAAAACTCCATTCTCCTACTATGGAGTTCATACGTTCCACGAAGTAAAACAATTATATTTTCATAAAAGTTCGATTTCAAAGTAGAAAAAGAATTTCACCTAGAGAATCGATTTTTTTCACCCACACCCACAGCCATACATTAGTTGAAGTAGTTCTAAAATAAAATTAGGCCTATACCAAATAATCCACATATACTGCTTGTCTTTCAAGTTAAACATACAAAACAAGAAGATGATACCTCCTATTATAAGAAATAACAAGAACAGTAAATTAATAATTTCAAAGATTCGTAACGAATAAGTTTCAATTTGAATATAAGTTACATGCAGTTTTTTTAATCAAATAATTTGTCGGATCGATGAGTATCAGATATTTGATGAGCCTTAGTTTTTTTAATAAATGACAAGGTTTCGTAGAAGAAGTCAGATAGTTTCAAAAAACGCTCCACTAATTGAATTCTTTTGATCAGAATAAATTAGTAAAGCAAATGAGATTTTCATAATTTATATCTGCGACATGCCTTTTTACGAACGATTATTCTGTCTGAACAGACGTATGTATATGATAAACAAATCTTCCATTTAGGACTATCTTTTGTAATACCAGTAAATCAATTCCAGATGAGGGCAGGGGTGTAATCTTTTGAATCAACCTACACTCATTCATATATACATTTGCAAGAGAGCCTGCCCAAACCTAAAGAAGATAGAGACATAATGAAGACTTTTCTGTTAATTTCATTTATTTTACGTTTGTTTATGACAAATGCACTGTTCTTTCCAAGTTTATCTTTATTATCTACATAATGGTTACATACAGCCTATCAGTCGACAGAATACAGCAAGAAAAATGATAAAAGTTAGTTTAAACATTTTTTTTAATTTCATGTCTATTAATTCGCGATGACAAATTATGTTATCAACTTGTGTAATTCAGTCAATATCTATCATTACAAATACTTTTTTTTACTTGGGATTCTTCAATAACAAATATGACTCAACACGTTTTTTCTTCGTCAACGTAAATAAAATACTTGTTTTTCGCAAGCTACTTCCATGGTTAGTGAACCATGACAATATTTCATCACTTGTTTTTTCGTTCGCCATGTGTTGTCTTTCATAATAATATCATAAGCAGCTAGAGATAAAACATTTCAAAAGAATATAGACACCTATAAAAAAAAGAAGAACCATTTTTCATCATTATTTCACTAATAAATTTTATACAGTAACTCCAATTCAAATCATTCACGTAGCAAACAATGAATAGAGGGAAATTAACAACAAATCCATCTACAGTTCCAAAAGGTCGTCGACGTATCCATATCCAACAGCTGCAAAATGTTCTTCTAGTCTGGTTAGACAGTAACATAGACGAAACAAATGATTATTATCAAAATACAATCACAACATTACGACGTGCTATTAAGGACGTCAATACATATACAAATGGTGATCAATGCCTTGAATTCATTCAAACAATCGTCGACAAAAAGGTTTGTATGGTTATATCTGGATCACTTGAAAAACATATTGTGCCTCGTGTGCACAATATGTCTCAAGTTGATTCAATATTTATTTTTAGTGGCAATAAAATATATCATCAACAATGGATCAAAGACTGGCCCAAAATAAAGGGTGTCTTCACAGACATTACACCTATGTGTGAAGCACTCAAGAAAGCTGCTTATCAATGTGAGCAGAATGCCATTCCCATGAGTTTCGTGGGACCAAATGAAAAGTTGGAACAATTAGATCCTTCTTTTATGTACACTCAAATGCTTAAAGAAATATTATTAACCATCAAATTCGAACAAAAACATATACAAGATTATCTTAATTACTGTCGCGATGCTTTTGTCAACAATGAAGAAGAAATGGTTAATATTGAAAGATTAGAACGTGAATACCGCACCAAAACACCCATTTATTGGTACACCTGTCAAATGTTCTTGTATCCCATGCTCAATCGTGCATTACGGTTGATGAATGGTGATACCATTACACGTATGGGTTTCTTCATTAGTGATTTGCATCGACAGATTGAACAACTGCACCGAGAACAATATCCCGATACAACTGCTGTTAACACCTTTACCGTTTATCGTGGCCAAGGTTTTTCTACAGGGGATTTTGAACAAATGATGAAAACTAAAGGCGGTCTTATTTCATTCAATAACTTCCTATCTACTACTAAACATCGCAATATATCACTGGGTTTTGCTCAACGTGCTACGATTAATTCAGATGAAGTCGGAGTACTTTTTATCATAGAAATTAATCCTGCTCTATTAACAACACCATTTGCTTCCATTGCTGGTATTAGCAAGTTTCAAAGAGAAGGAGAAGTCTTATTTTCGATGCATAGCGTTTTTCGTATTAAGGATATTAAGCAGATGAGTGAAAATAATCGTTTACATGAAGTTTATCTGACACTTACTGCCAAAAACGATCCAGAATTGAGCAGATTTAATGATTACATTCGAAAAGAGAGCTTTCCAGACTCTGAAGGATGGTACAGATTAGGTAGGGTGTTACGTAAAATGGGTCAATTTGACACGGCTGAAGATATTTATCAAGTTTTATTTGATCAAACAAAGAATGATAAAGACAAGGCACCTATTTATGTTCAACTTGGTTCGATCAAATATAGTCAAGGTAAATATCAAGGGGCACTTACATTCTATGAAAAATCACTTGATATCTATCAAAAAACTCTTTCTCCCAATCATCCTAGTTTGGCTATTTCCTACAGTAATATTGGTAATGTGCATAACAGCATGGGTGATTATCCGAAAGCACTTTTCTATTTTGAGAAAGCCCTTGAAATTCAACAACAATCACTTCCCCCCAATCATCGTGATTTGGCTATACCCTATGTTAATATTGGTAATATGCATGCTGAGATGGGTAATTATTTGAAAGCAATTTCATCTTATAAAGAAGCCCTTGAAATTCAACAGCAATCACTTCCTCCCAATCATCCTGATTTGGTATATTTCTACAACAACATTGGTAATGCGCATTCCAAGATGAGTAATTATCGGATAGCACTTTCTTGTTTTGAAAAAGCCCTTAAAATTCAACAACAATCACTTCCCCCCAATCATCGTGATTTGGCTATACCCTTTGTTAATATTGGTAGTGTGCATGCTGAGATGGGTGATTATCCGCAAGCACTTTTTTGTTTTGAAAAAGCCCTTGAAATTCAACGACAATCACTTCCTTCCAATCATCCTGATTTGGCTGCTTCCTACAACAACATTGGTAATGTGCATTGCAGAATGAGTAATTATTCGAAAGCACTTTCTTATTATGAGAAAGATCTTGAAATCAGTCAACAATCACTTCCTTCCAATCATCCTGATTTGGCTTCTTCTTACAACAACATTGGTAATGTGCATGCCGACATGGGTAATAATCCAGAAGCACTTTCATCTTATGAAAAAGCTCTTAAAATTCAACAACAATCACTTCCTCCCAGTCATCCTAATTTGGCTGCTTCCTACAACAATATTGGTACAGTGTATGACAACATGGGTATATACACAAAAGCCCGTACATTTTATGAACATGCTATACAAATTGGACAACAATCATTACCTTCGAATCATCCAAATCTTCAACAATGGAAAAATAACCTCGAACTTGTAAAAAAACAAATAATAAATTGTACTGTTGTGAAATTTTTAATGAGAAATAATTAACTTTTTAGACGAGAAATGAATTATTTTAAATGCGCGCGCGTACAGAGGGTGTGAGTGTGATTATGGATGTGGGTTTGGGTTGTTCTCTTGCATCCACACTCGCCCCGCCATCCACACTCTCAAAATGGTTGTACTGTTTTTTTACACTGATGAGCATAGATGAAATAGACTTAATATCCCTATGTTTTCCTTCATAAAAGAGATAGGATCTTGATAAACTAATATCAAGGCAGGTATATACTACTAAGATACTTCCATTTTATAATGTTTCTAAAGTTGATAAAACTTGATGGTTTATTATTACCACCTTTATATAATAAGATTTTTTCAATCTCCGTCGCAGTCGACGTAAAATAGAATTTTTTCTGTTCTTTCTTCACATATTTTAACGAAAAACAAATGCTACTATGTACACACAATATTCCCTTACATTACAGTAAATTTATTTGTTTGCTCATCTATGTGCATAACTATAAAAGCGATGCATCACGTCTTGAAAAAAGAAAAAAAAACATGCAAAATTTTCGATTCATTAATGTTGTTTTACTGTTTGTTGATTCAACTCGTCGGATACTAATGCATGTTTGTTTTGTAGCGCATTATAACATACAACCGTCACTGTCTTTGTCAGGTTAGAAACGAAAAGAAATCTGCATTCATTAGTTATTTGTTCCTACGGTAACAATGGTAAACGTTGGATTGTTATAGAAGTGTTTTCAATAGGACCTTGAGTTTCTGCTGATGATATTTGGGACATCATCATCATACTGCCCAGTGAGTGTTGGTTGTGTGAAAGACGGATAGCATATCCATACCGATCCATTCTCACACCCACACCCATCCATCCTACACTCACACCCACCTACCCCACATCCACAAGATTTCGTGAAAAACAGTTATTCGCCTCGGAAGCTGCTGCAAAAGTGAGGGTGATTGGAAAAATTCTTTCGGTTAAATGTGTTTCGGCGACGAGGAACACAACCGAACATTTTGTCGTCGACTTTTTTCTTCTACCTTTTTTTCTTCCAACGTGTAGTTGCACCATCAACAGAAAAATACGACACTCGTAAAGTAAATACGTATTTCAAGAGAAGAAATAAAAGCAACAACACACCACACATTTAAACAGTTTCTATCGAAGACAAACAAAATCATGACAAGTTTGATTACATTACCAGTAGAGCTTATCTACCGAATTTTGGACCATCAGAGTGACTTCACTCTGTTGTGTTCTATGCGAAATGTGTGTCAGCGACTCAATCAAATCGTTGATACCTACAATCGATATCAGGTAAGGCCTTTTCCTATCATACGAGGCTAATGGTCATCAATCTTCAAGTTTTTTTCCCCCTTACGACCTGTAAGCCTGATAAAATAGTAGGCAATTAAACACAAGTGTATAATATTATCGGAGTTATTAGATATTTGTGAGAAAAGCTTGTTGCACTAAAACTCACGATCATGTGTTTAAATATAATTTCCTGTATTGAAAGGAGGATTATGATTGGAATTGTTACACCTCTATATGTTTGTTTGTTCATCAAGAGACTTTATTAAGGAAACTATGTAGTCAGATTTTGACTTATGAGATTGAGAAAAGTCGAATATGACCAATTGATCTGTCATTGGGACAGGATTGCTGTAATTTTTGCAGTGACAATTGGTTTGAGGTGTGAATGTTATATGCGTTATATACCCACCTAACCTAGGAATATTAATAGATCTGATCCTTCAGCTTTTGGTGCCAGAAGTTTTGCTTGGTTATCAAATACAAGTTCTAACACTAAATCAATATGAAAACAGTTCAAACAACTGCGAAAAATGTCTTTGTTTATTTTTACTCATTCTTTTGTAAGAATCCGAATGCTCAAACAGCATTAATCATATTCTACAGACGTTAGTGACAAAAGATCAAAACGAAAGAGGACAAGAGACTGTAATATATGTCTCCTAAGATATCTTTTTGCGGTATAAAAAGAAGTTTGAGGCAGACTAACAACCATTCCGCGATTTCGTCTCACCTGAATAATTAGCGAGAAAATAAATCTACTGAGCTGTCATGATCGCTGGCCTTTTATTTATTATATGATCCCACCTTCCTCACTTTGCCAAATATACGCCTGCCAACACAAGCAACTGCTACTATTGGCTATAGGACACCCTCATACCACTTACTCTTTAAAAAACAAATAACTAAAATCGCCACTTAATATGGATTTAACGGTGAAGCAAACTAGCGATCAATGACGACCAAACATCGTAAGAAAACCCCTTCGCACCGATAAAGCGTCTTCTATAAGCGAATCACATATTACTACGAAACGCTAAATCATACTAGGGTTCTTCAATTTATTACTTAAGGTTCCTTCCCCGACTGATTATCAATTCGTCAGAAACTCCTCCCTTTCTCCACTTAATCTTTTGTCTATGACAATAACACTCTGAGACTATGATGAGAACCTCTGTGTATTCTTGACAAATGCGTCATAAGTTCAATCTTCTACCACTCACAACTTCCAGTTGCTCTCAATATGTAGGAAATGCCATAGAATCTATATCATCTTAAATCCCTATTTTCAGAATATCGATGCATAACGCTACGTAATAACAACATCATTCTGAAATCCCGCTCACATCTATTTTCAAAACTGAATGTGGACACACTAAATTGGACCTATCCTACGACCGAATCAGACACGAGGGAGCACAAGGTCTCGGTGATGCACCATAAAATAACACACTAATATTTATTCACTTTTCATTTATTCTATATAACTATTTGTACTTTCACATTTAGACACTCACCACACTGAATCTTTCGTACAACGGAATTGGAGATGAACGAGCAAAATATCTCAGTGCTGCACTACAAAATAACACAGTAATATTCATTCACGCTTCATATATTTCAAATAACTATTTGTACTTTCTCATATAGACACTCACCATACTGAATCTCAACGGGAACGGAATCGGAGCTGAAGGAGCACGACATCTCGGTGATGCACTTCAAAATAACACAGTAATACTCATCAACTCTTCACCTATTTCACATAGCTATTTGTACTTGCTCATTTAGGGACTGACCACACTGAATCTCAACTGGAACGGAATCGGAGCTGATGGAGCACGACATCTCGGTGAGGCACTTCGAAATAACACAGTAATACTCATCAACTCTTCACCTGTTTCACATAACTATTCATCTTTTATCATACAGACACTCACTACACTGACTCTCCGTTTAAACAAAATCGGAGCTGAAGGAGCACAACATCTCAGTGATGCACTACGAATTAACACAGTAATATTCATTTACTCTTCATCTATTTCATATAGCCATTTGTGCTTTCTCATACAGACACTCACTACACTGGATCTCGAGTGTAACCGTATTGAAGCTCAAGGAGCACGACATCTTGGTGATGCACTACGAATTAACACAGTAATATTCACTCGCTCTTTATCTATTTCACATAACTGGTTGTACTTTCTTATATAGACGCTCACCACACTGTTTCTCGAGATCAACAAAATCGAAGCTGAAGGAGCCAAACATATCAGTGACGCATTACGAAGCAACACAGTAATAGTTATTCACGCTTCACGTGTTTCACATAGCTAGTTGTACTTTCTCATATAGACACTCATCACACTGAATCTCAACGGGAACGAAATCGGAGCTGAAGGAGCACAACATCTCGGTGATGCACTTCAAAATAACACAGTAATACTCATCAACTCTTCATCTGTTTCACATAGCTATTTGTACTTTCTCACACAGACACTCACCACACTGAGTCTCTACAACAGCGAAATCGGAAATGAAGGGGCACAATATCTTGGTGATGCCTTACGAATTAACACAGTAATATTCACTCGCTCTTTATCTATTTCACATAACTGGTTGTACTTTCTTATATAGACGCTCACCACACTGTCTCTAAAGGGCAACAGAATCGGAGCTGAAGGTGCCCAACATATCAGTAACGCGTTAAGAAGCAACACAGTAACAATTATTCACGCTTCACGTGTTTCACATAGCTAGTTGTACTTTCTCATATAGACACTCATCACACTGAATCTCAACGGGAACGAAATCGGAGCTGAAGGAGCACGACATCTCGGTGATGCACTTCAAAATAACACAGTAATACTCATCAACTCTTCATCTGTTTCACATAGCTATTTGTACTTTCTCATACAGACACTCACCACACTGAGTCTCTACAACAGCAAAATCGGAAATGAAGGGGCACAACATCTTGGTGATGCACTAAGAAATAACACAGTAATACTCATCAACTCTTCACCTATTTCACATAGCTATTTGTACTTGCTCATTTAGGGACTGACCACACTGAATCTCAACTGGAACGGAATCGGAGCTGATGGAGCACGACATCTCGGTGATGCACTTCGAAATAACACAGTAATACTCATCAACTCTTCACCTGTTTCACATAACTATTCATCCTTTCTCATACAGACACTCATCACACTGAATCTTAACGGGAACGGGGTCGGAGCTGAAGGAGCACAACATCTTGGTGATGCCTTACGAAATAACACAGTAATACTCATTCACTCTTTATCTAATTCAGATAACTATTATTATTTTTTCATATAGGCACTTACGACACTGAATCTCGAATTGAACAGTATCGGAGCTGAAGGAGCACAACATCTTGCTGATGCACTACGAATTAACACAGTAATACTCATTCACTCTACGTTTATGTCACATAACTATTGGCACTTTCTCATATAGACACTGACGACAATGAATCTCGCGGTGAACAGTATCGGAGCTGAAGGAGCAAAACATCTCCGTGGTGCACTACGAAATAAGAGGGTATCATTAAGCTTGTGTTTGGATAACCATCACTCACGAATATATTAGTCTATCTTGTAGCAAATGAACGAGTTCAGTCTAGTAGTGTGTACTTTTGTTTTTCAGTAATCGAGTTGTATGCACAATATTGATTTTTTGTTTTAAGCTGTGCTTCTAAAATAATTAATTAAATGCAGAATTCAATTCGCGGACGCATTTTGTCTTATTGCATGAAATTTAAACCTGCATTAAACCTGTGTATATGAAAGAGAAGCTTAAAGTAAAACGTAAAGGAAAGTGAGGAAATGAACTTTAAGAGGCAAATCAGAAGTAGGATGATAAGATTTCAGTAGAATAAGTAAATCCTTGGTTCCTATTTGTTTCTCATCAGTTTCAGTTGGCAGCAAAGAAAGATAATGTTAGTTGTGTTGCTGAATCGATATCTGACAGTATTCAGTAATGTTTTCAGTAGCAAGATCATGTGGTCCAAAGTCTAGTATTATTTTGGATACTATTGTGGAAGATTTTTTGGATTAAGTTAATTATTCTCAGCATCTATTATAATTGTTAGCATTAAATGACTGATTAAGTTTAAATAAATGTTGATCATTATTATACTACTTATTTAACGTTGTTGAAAATATGAATAAGTGTAATACGTTCCGTGGTCGAAGATATGGCAATTGGCGGCATATGTTTATTGTTATGTACTTTAGTTAATTTGAGCTACTAAGATTTAGACATAGAGAAGATAGTTAATCTATAACTAAAAGGCGTGTACAATGTAAAAATATAGTAGAATCTTGGTTCCAATAGGTGCTTTATTACTAATAAGAGACCTGTTCGATTAGATGTTTCGGTACTGATCGGATATTTGCTTCATTGTGTTTTTCGTTCTTAATATTCATTAAAGAACGCCTAATTCATCAGCTAGGTCTCCCATAACATTACATTCGTACAATTGGAATAATACTGTATAGATGCGGTAGTAATATCAGCAACAAATGATTTCCAAATTCACGATGTTGAATTAAATTTACAATCGGCATTTTTATCTTGACTGAATATAGTAGTTTTATGTAATTTATCTGATCTAAAGTGGCATGACTATTGAAACAATAATTCACAGTGAATAAATACATTGAAGCTAGCTGCCAATACCATTGCAACCGAGTTTTGCATTGGAAGTGAACCAAAATATGTAAAGAGCCAAATGCACTCGGAATAGTGCGTAAAAACATAAAGTCGATTGTAACAAATGCGGTAATATTGAATTGTAAAGATCATTCTAATTGCAAGTTGAATATTCACAATGGCTCATTCAGAATTTTGTCAGGACATTAGCGCTCATCTAGTGCAGTATAAGTTTATTTTGTTTCATTAGATTCTTCGTCTTTAATATTGACTAGATGAGATCTTAAGTAATCAAGTGAATTATTTGTAACATTAACGTGCAAGAAAGAAAAACATTTCTTAAAATTGATTATCTATGTTTATTGAAAAGATCGAATTGTTAATTATTCTAATTTTCATCAAGATTTATCAAAAAAATTCATTATTAGTAGACGATGACATTTGTTCTCTTTGTTTGCTTTTAGTTTTCACATATTCGAGATGATTCAGTTTTTGTACAAGAATTAACTAGAATACTCGTTCTCACGAAGGCTAAATTTTCAATAAATGGACTTACTGACCTTCTCTATGTTCTATCGATTTTTTAACGTGATCTGTTTTTGTACCATTAGTAAATGGATCGAATCTCGTATCTCTTCTACTGATATTGTTCAATTATATAAAAACGGTCAAGATTTTTAGAATCCTTGAATATTTTACATGTTATCAGAACCCAATACAGAAGAGAGTAGCGAATCACTCAGGAAACTGAGAAAGAATCATAATCTGATGATGAATTCCTGGAAGTTCATGTAATTGTTGAATAAGTATCACTAACTGCCGAAAATAGTATAATCAACCCTATTAATTGCTACTGACATCCCATCAACGACAAGAATATTAGTCTTATCGTTTACGAAACTAATAGATATGTAGAACAATACCTACTAACACAAAAGCTTAGCAAACGGTCTAAAACACCTTCAATGATTTATAGTTTACCTAGGGAAACAGAACTTGATAGTCAATTTTCGACATTCTGAAACAGTCATCATGAAGTTATTAAAAAAACCCTTTCGAAGGTTATATAACTGTAGTAGCTAGCAACTTTTTTTTACAAGTATTGATCTCACACAATACAACGATACGAATCTCACTGAAAATTTGATGATATATTCAGGGTGAGTGTGGATAAAGAAACGGCGCACACCCTCAAGAAAATTGTTATGAAAACGAATAGGACTTCATATGTATATATAGATATTCGTATTCTATTCATTTAATATGCATGAGCTTATCGATAGTATGAACTATTCTTTAATATTCGAACAGAAAGGATAATTAATTCTATTGATGAAATAAACTTTCTTTCTTTCTTAACTAACACAACAAAACTTTACTTGTTCAAATATAATAACAAATCTTTTCAATATGTATTGTCTACCTTACCACTAGGTGCTGCTACTCATATCGTGTTCTCAATAAAAACAAAGTTTCAATAGAGATATTTTCTATTTCATAAGTTTTATTGTACTTTCAAAAAAAATGTACAAGCAAATTATATTTTCGTTTTTATCTTTTCGAGCTTTTTTCTCCGTTGTTGAAGGGTGG
>CAJNOI010001750.1:0-12797 GCA_905250115.1 Adineta steineri | reverse complement strand
ATGGTAGGGCAACTGAAGCGTTTTATCTATGATCGCTTATCTATTTTAGCCAACATATCAAACATGAGAAGAAACGAAACACGTCTTACTGTTGATTTCGCTGCATCTACTTAGCATGTAAAATGGGGTAATGTCGCATTTCATAGTAGTAACTCAACGCTCACTTTTTTTCTTCATTCTCTTTCTTTCATTTTCTCTTTTATTACCTATTTGTTAAAGGCTTTTTCTCTTACACAGTCGACAAAGTTGTGCTATAAAATATAATATTGCTTCGGTCTTTAACCTCATCGTCGAAAAACACATAGTCGAAATGCAGATCACCGACTTTCGGCGATCTGCATTTCGATAATCTATAACTTCGGTGATACATATTTCGGCAATCAATCATTTCACTTTCGACGAAGTGCCAATCGGCGATATTGCTTTTCGCCAGTCATATATTCAGCACAACAACCCGCTATTCATGCTGGCGCATAATGCTACTACCTTCGATGATATATATATATTCAGAGATGAAGGGACGATGAAGAAAACAAGGAATCATCGAAGAAGTGACAGCTAGTTAGATAGACAACAAAAGAATTCGGCGATCTCTATTTCGATGATCAATAGATCGATAATGTCTATTTCGATAATATTCATTTCGGTAATCTTTCTTTTGGATGATGTTTGCATTTGCACGAATTTCGGCGATCTGCGTCTTCGATGATGTTGTTTCCGGCGATGAGGTACATAATCGTACTGAGAAAGAGGCAAATAGATAAAAAAAGACGAATGCGGATGCGAATGCAAATAAGCTTATAAGTTTTAGTGAAAGTATATAACGTAAAATCATCGATATGTGCATTCACCTTTATTCGCACGTATAACAACCTGTGTACGCCACTGCTTTTCTTGCTCAAAGTAACTTTTTGTATTAATTCTAGTATACTCTGTTATATTTCAGACAGGAAATCTAGCAAATGACGTCTGAACCTACAACGATAGCTGTTAAAGAACAAATTCGTCAAGAAAACGGTAAACTGAGTTCATTAAAAAGTCTTTATTTCAATAGAAGCCATGTTAATGGCCCAAGGATAGGTAATATTCAGAGATGGGCAACTCCGGAGTTAATTCCACTAGCTACAAGAGAACTTAGCTACAACTCCATAGCAACCATCGTCGGGATAATTGGGCGTCGTCCTCCTCAATCATATGCAATACCATAACTCCGCTTTTTCTCTCATGCAACCTCTTCAACTCCAGCGGATTTGCGTGAAAAAAGTCAAAGTTGATCATCTCTGGTAAAGTTCATTGAGAGACGCCAGATTCTCACACTCACATCCACATGCTGAACCTCAAAACATGAATATGAAATAACTATACATATATATAAAATTTTTCACAGTTAGTCTTTGAATGCTATATGTTCAAAATTTTCATTCCGAGCATATATGAGATCATGATTTTCTTGAGAGACAATCAATAGATCGAGTCGAAACAAGGTGAGTGCGCTCGAGTGAGAATGCGGTCATATTTGCTTCATCGTTATATGTCTATGTCCATATCTATATCCTCGGTTAACCTAGGATAATATTGGAAAAACGTTCATATCAAGGGAGTTCCTGTAACAAAAGGGATTTAACTAAACAGTGTTGAAATTAAAGGGGGATACCTACAACAAAGTCATTTTGTCAGACGTGAGATACTTTGTAACGGGAGTTGTGCACTGTAAAAGGTTTTTTCTTTATTTACTTTAGCTCGTTTGGCTCAGAAACTGGCATCTACCGTTTCAAGACAGCAGTGTAAAAGACTATACGCTGAAGTCGCTAGACTAAAATCAATTGGACCACACAGTGAATCGAAAGTAAAGTTTATAATCGATACAATCCCGATTGATGACGATGATGACAATGATAGTGGGTCCTCGGAAATAACTGGTCGAATACTACCAAATTCTGACATTTACAATCAAAGTTCTTTTCGAATCAAAATAAAAACGCGACAGTTCCCACTCGATCCACCTGAGGTGAGCATTATTACGCCGATTTATCATCCCAATGTTGATACTACCGGTACGTCTATTAGAATACGTTTTTATAATACTTTGTCTGTATTACAATTAGGTAAAATCTGTGTCGAAATATTAAGAAAAAGAGGGCTTTGGAATCCTGCAGTCACTCTTGTTGATGTCATAGAATCGGTTACTGCTGTTATAGATTATCCTAACCTTGATTCCCCTTTACGCCCAGGTAAGCATATTTTATAAAAACTTACACTGTAGGAATTCTTATTGCCTTCAGGAGTGGCAACTCAATACAAGTACAATAGAGCAGAGTTCAATCAAATAGCATTAGAAATGGTTATGGCTAACAAATTATCGCGAACTTAATCGATATCAAAATATTCTTTACCACATATATTTTTCTGAAAAATGAATTCGAAAAGCAATATTTATATTTTGAGTTTAATACTGTTCTGTAAACATACTCTTGGATATGGTTATAGGTGAGGGTGAGACTGAAAGTTTGAGTGTGGGTGTGAAACGAAGTAAAGTATCTCTACCGTCAGCTACACTTTAGTCTAAATATGGCTATGAGGAAAAGAGAAATCAATAAAATAATAAAAACCACAATTCTTCAGCTATAAAAAGTTATTTTGTCAAATTGTCAGGATACATTCGATAACATACAGATAGAATAAGTGTTATTAATGTTGGTGTGATAAGACACGGGCATACACTTCAGAAATCACCAGATACATCTTGTGGGTGTGGGTGTGGTTGTGTATCTTTTCGCTACAGACACTCACACCCACACCCACACCCACCCTCAAGATACCGACGTAGAAAGAATGGCAAACAAAGCAAATAGTCTAAGTTGGTAAAACTCTTTGTTTTCTTTTCAACTGATAATAATATTATTCATCTTGGTAGGATTTCTTCTCTGCCTATAAGAGATAAGAACAATTCTTTATATATACGTCTGAGACAGTACTATATTATAGGAAGAAACGAGAAAAGTATTCATTCTCTCTTTCTATTTTGCAATAACAAACAGTGCCTTTTTACCCATGAAACTTGGAAAAAAGAACCAAACTTTCATAGTTCTTGTCACAAAATGAAATCGGGAATAAATCATTAGGGATCTCCAGCGGGCGGATGTGTGTGAATGTTATACTCTTCTTATATCCACACCCACACACACATTCTTCTTATTACAAATCAAACATTGGAATGTCTGACGTTGAGTTCCAATCCGTTAATTACAAACAATTATGACCTTCTCCATGAAGCTTTAAAACTAAATAATACTCTTACACTTTTTTAAGCACTGTATACATGTCTATTTTTCGCACTAAGAAGATTTCCTTTTGATTTCATTATATCTTGGGAGTGTGGTTGAATGATGAATTGAATATCTACACCCTCAACCTGTACAAAAACCATCACGGTCCGCTGTTTATCTAATTCTGAACAAATTAAAGGTGATATACGATAAGCTAAAATTCCAAATAATACTGTGATAAAATATTTCCTGTATAATGATATACTATCATTAGTAATAATACAAGTGTTCTTGTCTATAACATGTGATATAACATATTTGGTGGGTGTGGGTCTGTATCTGGGTCTGGGCATGGAATGGTAGTTAACAGAAGAGGGACACCCGTACTCACATATTGCATACAAGCTGGGTGAAGCAGGCAATATAGTTTTTGTTAGATTTTTTTTTTATTTCGTGACATCTTGATTGTACAGCAAGAGAACTGTTGTATGTTGTTTGTCTCATAATGGTTACTTGATAAAAATCATTAGTTCTCGTTTTTCACATTTTTGTCTTAGCTTTTTGTGCTAATAGTGCACTAAACTTTTTGAGACACACATGAAACAATGAAGAATTTATTTTACTTTTCTCTCAGTAACGTCTTTAAATATTGTGTATGCAAAAGTGCCTGCACATAATATAATAAAAGTTTTCTTCTGTCTCGTCTTTCTAGTTGCTGAGAGTTATATGAGAAATAAAAGAGGCAAAAAAAATCAGACATAGCGACTAATTTCTGCTGGTTTTTTTCCTTTCTTTTGTGGCATCCTGATGTTCAGCGCGATAACTGCTATACATTGTTTGTCTCATAATGGTTACTTGATAAAAATCTTTAGTTCTCTTTTTTCACATTGTTCTCTTTCTTTTTTGTGTTGATAGTGCTCTGCACATTGTTGATAGTACACTAGACTTTTTCGAGACGCACATATGAAGTAACAAAGAATTTATTTTACCTTTCTCTTAGTAATGTTTTTCAATATTTTATATGCAAAATACTGATGCAAAAGTGCCTGTAACACAATAATATTTTTCTTCTGTCCTGTCTTTGCAGTTGCTGATAGTTGCAAGAGGAACAAAAGAGGCAAAGAAAATCAGACATAACAACTTTTATTAATTTACAGACATCAAACGAACAAAAAAACCTACGGTTTTCTGTGTGCGATATTGAGATGCCGCGAAAAAAAGTCACCAAGCAGACAAATGCATCCAATGATAACTCGATCGCTCCGATGATTTATGCCAAATGTGCAAGATGCCAAGTCAATGGTGAGCTCGCCGCTTGCGAATTCTGTCAGTATCCTGAATGTGCTTCATGCATCGATAAACATCGACAAGCAGACAAACTTTCTCGCACACAAATAACTCTACAAACAACAACTGATCTTCTGCGTCAGAAGACGAGTGAGTGATATCTTTCTTCATACTCTTTTATACAGTCGGCAATGTAGATGAAGTACTGAGTATGTGGCCGATTCTTGCGAAGAATGAATGTTGTTTGAGATTCAACCTCTCGAAGATATGCTATACTTGTGTGAAAATGTTTTGTCTTTTGTAGCTTCGAAGTGTGAAACATTGAAAGAAAGTGTTGATAAAATCAGCACATCACTCGATCTTCTCAAATCTACCAAAGAAACGTTTGATCGCACACTCAAAGAAGAATATCATCAATATGAGCAAAAGCTGCACCAATCACAAACTATGAACCAACAGTGAGACTGTGAAAGGATGAGTTGATGTCAGAAACGAGAGAAGCGTTATTTGTTTTTCTTGTAGACATATCCATGATCTCAAACGCATGTGGACGGAAGTGGAGAAGATGATGATGACTAGTGTCGAAGATAGTACACAAATCGATCGTATGCTAATTGAAATCGAAGCTAGTCTTGCAAGAGAATACATACAGGTATGAGTTACATCATGAAAAGACCGGTTGAGCTTTTATTCTAGCTCCGTTTTCAACCAACTGCATCACCACTAACTCTTGGATGTCTCAATGAATGTTTGTCAGATTCAATTTTATCCAATAGTGTTGAGAGTGAGAAACAATTGTCCAATGTTCCATCATTATCTTCTTCATCAAAACCTAGTAAGCGCTAACTTTGACATTCTGGTCTACTCAGTTTGAAATAAATACTTGTATGATGCAAGTTGTCTTTAAGTACCGATGAAGAAAAATTCTTAAGATAAACCGAAGTCTTGAGGGTGTGGATGTTCTATTAATAATATCTACACCCACTATCACCTACAACCACACCCTTAGAATATTTCCTATTCAGTACGAAAACTCGATCATTAAATATTATTATTAACTTGATTAGGTGTGGCACAGCAATTGTCTCCTGATAGTTTCTCTTCTTCTCCTGTATTACTTATCGACACAAATAAAGCGAAGAACATGGATGATAGCTCAGCAAATTTGGAAATATCATCGGAGCCAATACAACAACAACTTTCAAAAAATCAGAAACGTCGGTTGAGTAAACAGCGTCAACGAGTCGAGAGTGCCACCATAGCACTAACAGTCGTTGAATCGAATATCTCAGCTGAATCAAAAATCTCACCTGAAACAACAGAAACACTAGCACTATTGGCAACACCTAATGTATTATCGGCGTCAACGACACTACCACTCACATGTGCCAAAGCAATTGAGAGAGCAGCAACGACTTTGAATTTCGATCGCCTGACAACGAAACCTCGAACATCGGTAACTGTAGTAGAAGGACAAAGAATGGCTTCTAACGATGAATATTTTCTTGTCTGCCCAGAAGGCGAATTATGTCTTCTTGACACACAAGGAAACAAACATCGAAGTTTTAAACGTACCTTCAACGTCTCTGATATCTGTTGGTCTGCCTATTTGAAACAATTTCTCATTTTAAGCGACGAACATCTTTATTCCTTTGATATGACAAGAGAAACTGCATTGATGATAGAAATCTCACAATTCGCGCGCTATATGGATGAATGCACGTGCCACGATAATATATTCATGGTCGTCAGCGACTTTGGAGGCTCAATAATAGAGATGTGGGATATGACAAAGAACTGGCAATCAATTAAACGCTACAAACCACCGATATCTCGTAAAGAAGGTCAAGGAATTTGTAGTATTCGATTTAGCAGTAGTGGTGCGCATTTGGGAGTAACATTAACAGAACCTCGTATTGTAAAAGCTTACTTTCAAATACGTAATTGGCAAGATATGATAGTGTTACATGCAGTTGAACAGCCGTTTTATGAAGGATACTGTAATCACTATATGCTCGCTCTTCCCAATGACGAGTTTTTAGTTTACAAATATTCTCAGAAAAAGCTGTCATTTTTTCATTCAAATGGACAACAGAAACAAACGATTCAGTATGCTAAAGGAGTATGCTCAGTATCATTAGTACCGAATGACAAAAACTGTTTAGCTATTCAAACCAGTCGACCTGATCAACTTCATTTTTATGATTTATAACATTTTGTTTTGAAAGCTTCGAAGTTTCAGCAGTAACTGAACAATTAGAAATATCAAAAGGTCATACTCAAAGAACATTTTTCAAGGGTGGGTGCGGGTGCGGGTGTGGGTGTGGGTCTGGGTGTGGGTGGGTGTGGGTGTGGGTGCGGGTGTGGGTGTGGGTGTGGGTGTGGGTGCGGGTGCGGGTGCGGGTGTGGGTGTGGGTGCGGGTGTGGGTGTGGGTGCGGGTGTGGGTGTGGGTGCGGGTGTGGGTGTGATTATCTTTATTTTCGATCTGCACCCACGCTCACCCTCAAAATAATACTTGTAATTTCAGTAACTGAAACGGCTATTTTCCGATCAGTGAATACAAGCGCCTGATTTTATTTTGTATCTAATGTGAAATAGATTTTTTCTCTGACCTTTATTATATAAAAAATGGCATTACTTCATACAGTTTTTAATATTGATTAATATTATTTGTCTACGTGTCGTAGTCAAATGCAGGTAAATAAATTATGAAGCTGATATATCATGGCTACTAACCAAATATAACTGATGTTGTTTTAACATGTCTTCACATAGCACGTTCTTTATTAGAGTGTAGTCATTATATAGCATAACAGTAGCATTATAATTCTATCGACTTTCTGGTAAGACGCGCAAGTATTCTTATGGATATATCATCGAATATTAATTCCTGTACTTTGCAAGTCGTGTGTGTCGAACCACAGAGTAATACACAAGAACACCACCAAGAACTCCCTTGCAAGGGTCGTGTTTGTACTCGTTGTGGCAAATGTCGTGATTGGTACTGGGCTCCTAATGACGGTTTTTTTATGGAAGGACGCAAATATTATAGGAAGCGTCCTGACGCAACTTGCACAGGTTGCTGTGGTGGTGTTTATGATAGTCGATATGACTGTGATTCTTGTTGTGGTGGTGGTTCCTATTACCATTATTTTTGTGCTTGTTGTTTCTTTGGTCGTCATTGTGAATGTGATGACAACCGTTTACCGGTGTGTACAGTTTAGTTTTGTGTGCTATTATAATTGCTATCTCGATGTTGTATTATCATTAATAATAAAAGCCTTCTTAAAGATTGATGTATGGATGCCAGCAAGGATGTGGGTGATGATGTGAGTGAGGATGTAGATGTGGTTAATGAATGAGAAGAATACATACACCCACATTCAAAAAATAGAATTCTACTTCAGTAAAATCTTGTCAATTTTTATTTTTTTGAAAGAAACGAATGGAATATTATTTTAAAAATATGTTTTTAAAGTTAAATATACTGTTGCATTTTTATTCTGTTAAAAAGAAACATATGCCATCCAACCACCTGCTGAGATCCTATGCACTGATCAATGAAGAAAGATGATCGGCTTATGAATGATAAAGATTCAGAGTATAAAACAAAAAAGAAAAGATATTACTTGTTCTTCTGCTAACGATTGTTTTTTCATTAGATGAAAATAAGCACTAAGAGTAAACTTTAATTGAAAAGGAAATATATTGAAAGCAAAATCTTTTTGTTTTATTTTCCTTTACTTTAGTTAAATCAAGTGGAAAAAGCCATAAAAATCCCATATCCAAACAATTCCAGCCCATGACCAACCATAACCTTCTATATCTGTAAAAGTCCAATTAGCACAAACAGCAATTAATGTTGCAATAAATTGTGTTATAGAAAATGCACAAATTAATATTATTGATGGACGTTCAAGAAAAAAGGGACGACGTGAACATGCTATAAATATTAATGCTTGACTTATTATTGAAATTTGTAAATAAATAATTGAATGTAATTGTGAGTGAGAAAGAAATTGTGTGACACCAAATATATCAGAAAAAAATGATGTTTTAACAATGACAGAAAAAAAACAATGGTCAATATAGCCAAATATATACCATAAACAATTCCAGAGATAAAACTTTCAAATGAATTCAAATTATTTGGATATAAACATGGTTTATTCGATCTTTTGCGATTGTCACTAGTGTACCATCATTAAGAATAACAAGAGCAAGAACCTTTAAAACATATAAATCTATTATACGAAAAGTAAACAGAGACAAATGATTAATTTACCATAAATGGTGGAAAATCAAATTTAAAAACAAATATAAGTATAGAAAATCCTACGAATGTACGAATTGTTATTGAACATGCATATATAGCATAAGCTATCATACGTTTGATAATTTGTCTCGAATCATGAATAGCTTTTTAATTGAGAAAAGAAAAAAAAATAATCAAACTAGATCAACCCTTTACCTTCAATAACAGGGTGTGTGGGTGTGAGAAAAAGAAGAATATAACACCCACACCCTTAAGATAGATACATTTTATGATGATATACATCCTTTCTTTCAAGAAAAAAAAATATTCAACTAATGAACAATAAAATCAGCATTTATTACTATTGGCATAACTTCAGTTCTTTTTTGACAAAAAAAATGCTTCAACATATTTCAAATTTCTCGATCGAGATATATTAAAACTAGTTTTTCCATTATTACAGCAAATGTAACAGAAATAACACCCATTGAATAGAAGAATTCAATATCTGTAAACATATAGATCATAACTAGAATTCAACCAAGAAAATAAACACTGAATGATATTATTATATTACGAAACATGACCAAATCACGATCATTTCTTTTTATACTACATTGTATTGCAGTATTTCTTCCACTATAATAAATCCGAATATATATAAAAAGACTAATTAAAATAATCAATAGAAGCGTGTGGGTGGAGGGATGTTCTTGCTGACACCAACCCGCACCCACCCACACCCACACCCTCAAGATGCACATTTATTGGTATTGAAAAGCGTTTATTTTCAAAGTCCAGACTGTATATTCCAGTTTATTATGGCTGCCACTTCAGACAGTAAACAAAGAAAAGAATTGGAAATTAAAACTACATAAAATTTTGTTAAAGCCAAAAATTAATATAATAAGAACCATTTTGTAACTTTTCTGTAAAACACATCGTCTTTTTCAGTTCGTATAGTTCCTCTTTGAACACATCGAATTCATTATAGTCTTTTACGTGTTTGACTGAACGCATTCCTACTGTCAAATTTGTCATCTTTTCAAAATCTTTACTTACAGTACTAATGAATTCACGGAGTGATTTATAATAGTTATCATCTATAAATAATTGTTCTGAGTAAAAGTTCAATGTTCTCAAACTTTTTGACAAACCAAGCTTTGATAATTCTGAGAAAAATGTTGGATGGTAGTTGTAATTTTTAATAGCTCCCAGTACATCTTCATCTGAGAATACACTCAATTCAAAGTGAGTGATTTGATTCTTTCGAGCTTTTGTGAGCGGCATGATAATCTGTTCAATTTGTTTGATAGCTTTTTCAGTATTAGTAGTTGTTACGTGTAAAAAATTGACGTTTGGAGAACGTTGTAGAAGTAGTGATAAGAGCCAAAGAACATCGATTTTTAAAGCTTCAATGTGATACATATAGATTCTCTTGAGGTTTAAGAACTTTGTTTTATCCGATAACTGAAGTTTAATAGGTATAAGTTCATTGTAAGCATGAATTCGTAGTTTTTGACAGTTTTGTAGATCAGGTGAATTGCAAACGTCTTCAAATGTAAGTGAGGTAGGCGTGTATTCTAGCAGTGGTTGGCACTTCTTGAAAGCGTTTAGAGGCTGAGGAATAGGTACCGTGGAAATCCAGTAGCTCGAATTATGTAGCTTTTGAACGTACGGAAAGTAGAGTGAGGTAGCTTCGTATGAAGTAAGTATACTATATTTAAAGGTTTGAAGGCGATCGAAGTTGGAAACTAGATTGTTTAATTTGTCGAAATTGGAAAACTCTAGTTCAGCATTAGTTACTACTAGCGTAAGTACTCGTAGTTTTTCTTTAAAGTATTCACGAAACATTTTTATTACGTTCATTTTCGGCTGAACTTCAGATTGATCTTCATCGTTGTATTGTCCAAATTCTAAATAAAGTTCTTCTAACTTTTCTGGAAGTTCCCATGCATTATTTAAGATCAAACCATCAAATGTGATCATTAATAAATTTATTGATATAAGATGTGGCACTAGCCTGAATAGTTTTGGTAAAGGAGTCACAGAAGCCAAAGTAACTTGTAGACGTGTGATCGAAGTTGGCAGATGTGATACTTCATCAATAACATCGGATAAACCACGAAAATAGAATAAATTTAGATTAACTAACTTCAATAATTTTGAATTAGTGAGCAAGGTTAGCACATCATTCCGTGCAAATGAAACTGTAAGTGATATTAGTGATGGTACTTCGAAAGCTTCATGAAGAAAACTATGTTGATCATCTTTGATTGAATCGAATTCATCTTCTTCGCAGTCTTCTGCTTCTATTACTAATGTTTGGAGATTAGAGAACGAACTGATTCGATTTTTTAGAAGCTGACATTGATGTTGTCCACTTATCTTTAAAAGTCGAATATTTCTTCTATATAAAGGAAGAACATAGTCGAGAAATTGACGAAATTGTCGATACGAAGGTCTACTTTTTTCTGTAAGATCAATTGTATAAGAATATGGATCAAGAATTTGTTGAAATCTTCGATTAAGTTGGCTAAATGCATAGAATACATCGAATTTTTGTAGATAACCAAATATGAATAGTAATAATTCGTCTGGTAGTTGTTCGAGATACATGTTTTTCTTTGATATCAACAAGAAAAATGTGCGTTATAAGTATAAATAATAAATCAGAACGCAAAAAAGGCACAACGAATAACGTATGAGTAGGTTTGCAGGAAAAATAAAAAAAGAAATTACATACGATTGTGTAATACTCGTTACAGCCATCCAAAAGATATCTGTGATAAAAAAAAGAAAATTGAAGGTGCGTGATAAAGAGAATGCTGCAATTATAGTTTCGACTTTTCACACGGGTCTAATTTCCTCATGTGATACTAGTTTTGTGCAAAAATGCTGAATAAAGTAATTAAAAAATTTCAAAGAAATCATTTGAACTGGAATCTTTTTTTTATATCAGAGTATGTTTCAGAAGGTGCAGTCAATTTTATTCTTATTTCGATTCTTCTGAAAGGCCTATTAGTAATAAGTAATATTCGATTCGTCATTGTAGACTTGAATCCTTGAGTTCTCTTGATCGTACTGAGAAGTAAAAGTATTATCATCTTGAGGGTGGGAGCGGGCGTAGGTGTGGATGAAATAAAATACCCACACCCACACCCACACCCACCCTCACCCACCCCGTCAATGTATTGCATGATGGATTATGAATTTATTAATCGTGATTTGATTGATGATCATGAGGAACGACGTGTTTGGTGTGTACTTCGTTATTCTCAATCAATTGAAACATATACTAGGATTGTTCAATATTTTCATTTTATTGGTCCGTTTTTAGTGAATTTAATTTCAGTTATTTGTATTATTGTATATATAACTCGTCTAAAAACGATTATTCGATCTCAATTTAGTTATCAACAACAATTACTCGATCAAATCAATCATCACAAACAACTTGTTATCAGTCCAATTATCTTAGTCATTCTATTATTTCCTCGTTTTCTGACTTCATTATTATCATCATGTATTAAATCATCTCGAAATCCTTGGTTATATCTTTGCGGTTATTTTATTTCATTCATTCCATCATCCTTTATCTTTATAATCTTTGTTTTACCATGGACTTTCTATAGGAAAGAATTCATAAAAACAATTACCACTTGGAGACAACGATTTATGAGACTGTTAAGACAGTGATACTCTTGAAACATTAACTAATTTTAAAATAAATATTGTTTAGTTGCTTTTAGATTGTTATATATTGATCGATTCCTTTTATAATCTTAATAAAAAGTGAAAATATTGAAAACTACGATGGATAGCTCCAAATATTATTCAGTAGAGATAATTAAAAAAACAAGCAGCTCACTTCCAGTGAAATATCTGTATTATTTAAAAAGAAAAATTTCCGAATAAACGCAGCCAAATGGAAAGAAAAGAATAGAATAGAACGGAAGATATATTATACTACTGTAAAAGAAAAGAA
>CAJNOI010001749.1:0-12801 GCA_905250115.1 Adineta steineri | reverse complement strand
AAAAAAAAATATGAAGAAAATGCGAGAGAATGGACAAAGAAATATGCTACAGAAGATCAAGAAAAGGTATCTCAGTTAGATGACACGTTTCCAACGGATGAATCTAAATGAATTACTACTGCTTATTGAGGATGTGACAGAAAATCAAAAAAAGTACTTGAATTTACTTTTCACATATATATATATATATATATATACATCTATCTTAAGAACTCTTTTTTTATATTGTCTAAAGCGTATTGTATTTTTGCTTTTGAGTTAATTTTATGAAAATCATCAATAGGACACGAATTCAATCTTTTATTTAATAATGTGAATCAGTAAAATATTGATATATTTATAATCTCTAAATTAATTAGAGGTGATTAAATACGTAAGAAAATCATAAAATTGTTTCCTTCAGATTAAATTTTAATATTCTTAATGGCTCTTGTACGACGTCTTGTTATTCATCATGGTGAGATGGAAAGAAATCCACCTCCATTATGTCATGCAGAACCCGAAGATCCTGTCAAAAACATGACTCATTGGACTGGTTGGGTTGAAGGTCCACCGGGTACCCCATATGTTGGTGGAAAATTTCGTTTGATTATTGATTTTCCACTAGATTTTCCATTTAGAGCGCCCGAGATAAAGTTTATCACTCCTATCTATCATCCAAATATTGGTACTGATGGTCAAATCTGTCTGGACATTCTACATTCACAATGGTCTCCAGTATTTACAATACGTAGTCTGTTGATATCATTATGTTCCCTTTTGTCTGATCCTAATCCTGAACATGGTCTTAATCAAGATGCTCTAAGAGTCTTTCGAACAAATCAAAAAGAATTTTATCAAACTGCTGAAAACTGGACCAAGAAATATGCAGTAGAACAGAACAAACAAAACTAAATTATGATAATGCTGATCTATTGTCAAACGGAACTTTAATTATTTATGAACGCGCAATGCTTGAAATTTATTATTAATATATTTCCTACAATTTATATAAATTCTTTCTATTTTTAAGGCAATAAGTAAAAGATGACAGGGTAAGAACCCTATATTAAAAATTTCTCTCTGATCTCAAACCTCAAATTAAATGAGATGAAATAGTTCGTTTTATGGACATGTAATCATCGTTTTAAGTATCATTCTCAATTTCATTCGATTGGATGATCTATATTAGGGATGTTACTTTATCTTTATTTTCGAAAATAAAGAATAAAGATTTTTCATTCTTGGAGTAGTTCACAAAAATTTATAAAATTATATAGTTAGCTATAATATGGAATAACATTTTCTGTATATATCGTTTCTTGTGATACTTTTCTTTTTGTTGATATAGCATATGGAAATGATGATAATAAGAGAGAACAACGTAAGCGGTAACAGTTTCAAGATCGACTTATTTCGACAGAAAAATAACGAATATGTCATTTTTCTACTATACTTTAAAACAAAAATATTAGCTATACCATACAGAAATCTTTGAAAAGATCCCCAAATTCCGTCAGTAAAACTTATGATAAGTATAACAATTCAGCTCTATATAGAAAAATATGCCGGACAATATTGACAAAGTTTTAGCATAATTTTGACAGTGTCAGTGAGCATCTTTCTATAGCAATATAGAACGTCTTTTACATAGTATGGTACAATTAATAGAAAATCAAATATGTTGCACAATTTCTATTCACTGATATACTTTGAAAAGAAAGAAAGTTATAGGAAAATACTAGAAACCCAGAGGTGCAGAATCTTCCCAAAAATCAAAAATTTCCCTTCCCGGGAAAATTTTTTCAAAAAATTCCCCGAAGTAAATTTTGAAAAGTTCCCCAGAATCTTCAAAAATTACCCCGAAAAATGCAATTTTAAAAAAATTCTCCTCCCTGCGCGCTGGCGCATGAGGAAGATTCTGCACGTCTCTAGAAACCATATAACTGATCAAGCGTACAAGTCTAATCATCAGAGGGCGAGAAAACTTAGGAATGACTTACGTTGGTCTACTATAGTTAGTCTGATTGCAACTCGGCTAATATTCATACTAGTAATTTAACCACACAATATATTATTTTTTCGGATGGTATTTATTTATATATTTTAATAAAAATTCATTCTCCTTTTTTTTTGACATCATCTTTCAAAAGTACATTGAGTGTAGAAATAAGAACCTTCTGCTTAAAAACACATATTGATATTCAACAATTAATTTTCAGTGAATTCCTTTCGATAGAAGGAAGAACAGTTTTAAAGTACATAACCATTTTTCCCGTTTGGTATTTTGAATTTTTAATAAAATTCATATCAGCATGTAAATTCATTAATTAAAATCTAAATATGTCTTGTCCACCTGATGTTCTATTTTAACTAAGATCCGAATTTTTAAATACGCTAAAATTCTTCCTGCTAAATTTACTTTATTGGGTAAAATTAGTTTTTTCATTCTGCTTCTTAAATGTTTTTCCGATTTATTGCAACTGAATTATTAATAGGAGAATAATCCAAAATACATTGTTAGTATTCTTCCGCGATAAATGTTTCATTGATATGACGAAATGTTATTCGCATTGTTTCTCTTTCATGATCTGAACAGGTAAAATTCAGTGCTTCTCTGATTAATTCTATATAACTAAATTTGGGTTTTCCTGTAACTGAAAATTTTTGTTCTTGTTTGATGAAAATTTGTTTCAAAATTTGAGTAATTCTCCGTCTGATATTTCTAGTTACTGTTAGAAACAATATATATTGTTTTGTAGAAGTTGTGTATGTATCATATTAAATTTTGGAATACCATTTAATTTACTGTTCATTGATTTTTGTTTTGTCTATGGAATGAAAATCATGTTGCTAAAGTATATGTATAGATAGTCGAATAGCATAAAAAAATATAAGAATTTTCGAATTTCTTTAAAAAAGTCTATGACGTAAATCAATTAACCAGCAATATATAATATTTTGTTCCAAATAATTTATACAACGTATTCTAATGGATTAGGCCAACTAGTAGCATGATGGAATAATCTCAGCATGCTCATTGAATTGTTGACGATAAGATTGATCTAGTCACTATATGTGAATTTTAATAACAGAAGACTATCTTTTGACGTTGATAATAAATTGGAAATTCTCTTTAACAAATTTGGATGATGTATGCTATAAGAGAATAGCATTTTATATGATGAGTTCCACCGGGTTTTGCAATCAATTGTTAATTAGTTGTTGTATCAGTTTGAAGTTTTCTTTAAGTACTTTTGAGAAATTACTAGTTGATGTTTGTATACATTTTCTAGTTTGAAGTAATGAAATGATTTTTTAAGCTCGCTTTAAGGTTAAGATTTTATTGCTTTTTTTTTGTTAATACTTTTTAATCATATATTAACAGTATTCAATCTTGATTTTTCATATTCTCACCGCGTATATTGTTAAATAAATTCTTATCGTTATCAATACAATCATTCTACTAGGACGTAGTTACGAGCTTCAGTAGAATATATTTTATCATAAGGAGAATCATCTGAAACTGGATAGTTTTTCACTTGAGCTGCTTTCATATTTTCATATTTTATTTTTCGAATAACATCAGTTTAGTACATATGCGTCATTTTTTGAGCCATAGATAAATAACTTCAAATAAAGGGTTGAAAATATATCATTTCAGGGTTCGGATATACGTTTTTCATCGATGAATGTATGTAAAGCTGTTCTAAAACGTTAATGCCATTACTGATCACATCAGAAGTGTCGTAAAAATTACGTAATTAATAGCTTGTAATGTATCACATAACTTTAATGAATGAACAGCATCTGATTATTTTAATTTACATACTATTGACTTGTGAGATGTGAAGATTAGTCATTTAAACAAAACATATATTATGTTAATGTATTTTGCATCCTTTTCTTGTGATGATAAATTTGTGGTATTTTGACAACATTTACTACTGCTAGAAAGGCGAAATACACAAATTCACAATATAACTGAACAAATGAAAATTACAATAATATATATATATATATATATATAACAAGAGAGACACGTGTTAAAATAGAAAATATAGTAATGAAGAATGAAATTTGATATGTTTGAATTCGTTTCTTCCTTATAGATACACTAATTGACGACTATTGACTTGATGTTCTATATACTATAAATAATTCAATTTATTGGGAGAGAAAGATAAAAATTCGACTATTGTTTCAAACAGCTAAAAGCCGAATTCGTTGCTCTCAACATTTCTTTCAACTTCATAGTTCTGCATAAAATAACAATAAATATTTTGATATAGATATATATAGGATTTATGCTTTTGATTTTTATGACATCAATTTGCTTACATTGTATATATTATAAAAGGCCCAGAGACTTAATAAAATAGAATGTATTAACATTTAATAGAAGCTTTCACTCGGTATTTCTTGTTTATGGTTCTTGTGCAGATCGATAAAAGACTGACCATTATCAACAGTAGATAGGCTCGTTGGATGATCAATGTGAATCTTTTATTCACCAGTTGTTGAATTAATATTTGTTTTGAATAAAAACAAACTTGATCTTAATCCATTTATATGATAATATATATTTTTTTAAATATGAGTTTTCAGCATAATTATATATAGATTAGATTTTTAAAGATTTCTTTTTCATTGTTTTCATCAATAGTATTCTACTTATTTATTTCCTGCATTAATCCTGATGGTTTTGAATTGATTGAAAATGAATATTAAACGGTAAACATAATAATGATAGCACCTCATGATAATCAAAATTATCGAGAAGTAGTCACCTAAACCCCCCTCCATAATAAAAGACCCCCTGGTCTACTATTGCATTTTACGGATCAAACTTTTAAAGAGGTCTTCTATTATGGGGTGGTCTTCTAATACGAATTTGTGAGCGTAAACTGCCAAGAATCAATATCAGATTTTGTGAAGTTTTTGGCAATATCGTTTGTTATGATTATATTATTTAATAAATATGAAATAAAAATCAGAGTGGGAGTTAAAATGATTACAACCGTAGTTATAACTTTCAACCTTGGTTATAACATTTAACCATCGTTAATATAAGTTATTATCACAATTTTGTTAATTAGATAGAATTTCTCTCTCTTTATCCTTAGTGAGTAACTGAACTGAAGCCACTGTTTGACAGATAGTTCTTAATTAAAAATTGAACTTTATTTCAGGAGATACTACGAGTTTTTTAGAAGGTAATCATAAAATGGTATGAACTATATTGTAAAATATGGCTTCGGTTCATTTACTCACTAATATTAAAGAGATAGAAACTCTACCTAGTTGACAGATTTGAAATAATAACTTACATTAACCACGGTTAAATGTTATAACCACAGTTTAAAGTTATAACCAAAATCGCTTTTGCACCAAAAAGTTGATTATTTATAATTCAAAAGTTGTAACTCAAGTTATAACTCAGCCCTTTTTAACTCCGACTCTGATAAAAATAGAAAAAAACAAAAAATAACTGCAAATATTTTTTGTTCACAAATTGATGCAAATTGAGTTGTTTCAATTTTTTATTGCTCCTTATGTTAAATTGGACGGGTGTATTCACATATGATTTTCTGCATTTTCGTTCTAATTGTCCTCTTATTTTTAATTTTAGTCGATTTGTGTCTATTTTCACGAGAAGAAAACATATTGTAGATGTGCATAAACGAGCTATTACTATATTTTCAATTCTTTTCTATCTTTCGTTTCACAACACACACAATAATATGGAGAATTTAATGAAAAAAAAATGATAACTTAAAAATTTATTTTTAATTTGAAGACCCGGGTCTTCTATTATGGATTTCACGTTATTTTTGCAAGAGGGTCTTCTATTATGGGAGGGCCTTTTATTACGAGAGGGTCTTTTATTATGGAGGGGGGTTTAGTAGCTTTCTATGAAAAGTCCATATTGATCTATCGCGTTTTCACATATTCGGATAAGTTTTATTTAACTATACGATCACAATATATGTCATTTTATATTTCATATAGTTATTGAGATTTTATAAATACAAATGAAATTTACAATAATCTTCGCTTAGATTCTCAACTTCATTTTTTGGAATAGAAAAACATATTAAAAATGAATTATAAATTAAATAAAAAATTTCTTAATAGTTTATCAATTTTGACATCTAGTCAACTTGAAATATAATGAAATATTTTTTATCAATAGAAAAAAAAAATTTCCATGTTGACAGTTCTTAAATTATAATAAATTTGATCTTAACAAAAAAAGTTACTTTCAACTTGATGAACTCATCATTTATAATTACGCATATAAATATTATCATCAATAAATAGTACGTCTAAAGAGAAAATACTATCATTTTTTTTTCAAAGTTGAGAAGGTAGTGTCAATTCTATCTGACAAAAATATGGCAACAAACTCAGAATTACTTGTGTATGCGATTTTTCATGTAATTCGTTTTGTTCTAAATTTGAATATTTTCATCGCTGCTTTGTTATTTATACTGGGTGGATGTTTTCATGATCAACTTCGTTCATCAAAACGACAATGGCTTCTGTTCAATATTTGCATAGCTATGATTATTTTTGCAATTGTTAATTCGATTTTTTCGATGTTACCATTTGCGCCAACATATACAACAGTATTGATTGCTCAAGTGTGTACCTTACAACATTTTTTTGAAGATATTGCACAAGGACAAGTAGCCTATTCGTTAGTTGTATTTTGTGTACATCAAAATGGACCCGAAGAATGGAAAAATAGAAGTTATCTTTGGTTTGGGTACGTCTTGAAAAAGATATTTTGAGAAAATATTGTCTTTTGTATTAAATTATCTATAAAATTATGTTATGTTCGATAGAAATCGAGTAACTTCAAGCAGAATATACATAAAAAGAGATTCTTTTCTAATTTTCTGTTGAATAATCCTAATTTTATTTTGCAATATTACCGAAATAAGTATAATATTAATAATAGTTTGTTATATTTAGAACGTGTATTGGCATTCAATGGTTATGTAGTTATCTTCTCCCATTACCCCAAATTTTAATGTCAAATATTTATATATGTCTTGCAATTTTTCCGAAACAATTTTTTCCTATTTACAGTATAGCATTTCTTTTTGCTTTACCTGTATTTCTTCATTTATTGATTTATATCATGGAAAATGTATGTAAAAAAGATGAATTAATGAATACTCAAATATATCCAGCTGGACATATAGAACCAGGTGAAATACATCATCAATCAAAGACCACATACATATTTATAATGAATTTACTATTTAATATAGTTGGTTATGGACCAAAATCTATTTTAGCTGCAATTGATTATAAATCTCAACAAAGTATTAGTCTTTATGCAGTATTAGAGATTCTTCCATCGTTATGTCTTTTGCTTGATATTGGTCTATTATACAAAATGAATAAAGAAGTTCGAAAGAAGATTACATCAGTATGTAACTGTTAGAAATAAGAATAAAAACAATTATTTTATATCGTATGTCTTGTTAAATTGATGTAAAATGTAATAAATTATTCAAGAATAAATATATATATATTTAAAAATTCCTATATTATTTTTTGACAATTATTTTATAATTTATTCTATTTTAAGAATATGAAATATTACAAATAATTTTTGATAAAGTATTTCTTCTTGTCAAAATTTTTAATGGAAAATAAAATTAATAACTAGTCAAACTGCGTAACTCTATTATCATCATCATCGTTTCCATATGCTATATCATCAAAATAAAGGATCACACAAGAAATGATATATGCTATTCCATATTATATTTAACTATACAATATCATAATTTTTTTTGAGCTACTCTATGAAAATACTTTATTCTTTATTATAAAGTGAAATAAAGATAAAGTAACACGCCTAATTAATAAGTAAAAAATAAATTTTATTTTTTGATTTATTTGACAGAAACATTACGAAATATTTATAAATATATTTTAACGATTATTCGATCTAAAACAATACAAATCTAACGTTGATTTATTACTAATTGATAAGCATAAAATGACTAAGTTACAAAGAAAAAATTATTGAGAATAAAGAATCTTTTTAATTTTTTTAACATCCTAGGAACACAAAGAAAAGATCATTCACTATTTGCTCATAACAGCTTGAAAGAGAATTTTATTGAATAATAGAATACAGTTGACTTAATTTTTGCGCCCAATATTGTTCCATTTTACTCACATATGTTATAGTTATATGAAATGTAAATTAATAAAATAAGAATCTTTATATTATCCATGTTTTTTATAATTAACATCATATTCAATATATATATATATATATATTGATGTTGAATAGAACAAAGAAAAAAGCCGAATAACAGACTATTAAATGTATATTCTATTGCATTTGTTTCTTACAAAAGTGACATAGAACGTGGCCAAGTTTTCATTAAAATAATCATTGGTAATCAATGTATGTATTATTTTGATCCTCAATATAATAGAAGCAACATGAAAATAGATAAATCTATCAGTTAATGTTAATTTTCATATATTTCGTTGTTTTAAAATAAAATGTCTTATATTTGTACTTTGACTTATAAATATATTTTATGATTCATTTTATTGATTATCCTTTTATCTACTCGATTTTTCTGTTGATAATTAAATGCATACTAAACGTATAATCTTATCATGAAGTATATAAAAACATCTCTTGTGCGTCAGAGTCAATAAAATAAAAAAAACTTTAATGAAGTTTATTATCTTAAAATATTTTTTATTTATCGAATGTGTAGTAAAAAAGAATTACATACGTTGTTATCTAATACAATAAGTTATTTTATTTTGCTTACAGAATAGATCCTTGCAGTTTTATTTCATCAAGAAAATGAAAAGAAAAGAATCATACGTAGTTTTTTTGTTATTTTAAATTGGATGACACAAGAAAAGACCTCGTATTTTTTAGTAGTGCACTTGTCGACAATAGAACAAGTTTATATCAGAACAAATAATCATTAAATATAAAAAGAAAGACGAATATCTTTATTGACTACCATTTACTAACTTTTTACTTATTGAATATTTTATCCTACTGAAAATGTTAAATAATCTGGTTGCTAGGGTAATTCATTTCTGCTCGTTCAATTTTCATTAATTAAATAATATTTATAGTTTCGTCGACAAAATCATGCTGTAGAACCAACTAAGACTGATTTAGATACTATTGCAACATCAGAAGAAGTAATTCAATAATACTTTATATAAATAGAGAAAAAAAAGATTTTTAATTGAATACATTTTTTTTAAAATTAAGGATAAAGATAGTCATGAATGGGATCGTCCACTTGAATTTATATTTTCTCTAATTTCAAATTCAGTTGGTCTTGGAAATGTATGGCGTTTTCCATATTTAGCTGCTAAAAGTGGTGGTGGTTTGTATACAGTTCTTTTTTATCTAGTATCTTGCTATTATTTTTATTTTTATTTAATTTAAGGTGCATTTTTAATTCCATATTTTATTCTTTATTTTTTAATTGGTGCACCAATATATTATCTTGAATTAGCATTGGGACAATTTTCAAGTCGTGGTCCAGCAACAGCCTTTATACTAGCTAAAGGATGGCAAGGTAAATATAAGTTTAATTCCGATTAATATTATCATACACAGTTTTTCCTTCATTTTTGTAATAACAAACTATTGTCTATCATTATCAGTGATATAGAACAACGTAGAATTAACGTTATTAATATAAAGAATTCAATAGAAAATAGAACTCGATAATCTAATTATTTAAATTTCTAGGTGTTGGATTTGCAATGATCATCAATAGTGTTCTTTGTATGTTGTATTATAATGTAATAATAAGTTGGGCATTATTCTATTTTGTATCATCATTTCGAACAAATCTTTTATGGAAAAAATGTGGTTATTGGTGGAATGATAATGTAAAATGTTTTGTTCCTGGAAGTGGTAATTCACCACATGTATCCAATAATACTATGTATAATTGTACAGATTCACAATATCAAAATCAAACAGATTATGGATGTGTAGAAATAAAGTTTACTGATAGATCAACAGCTACAGAACAATTTTTTTAGTAAGATAAATAAATAAAAATTGATAAATATACGAAAAAATATTATTTATTTTAGTAAATTGTTATTAGGAAAAAGTGAAAGATTTGAAGATTTTGGAACACCTCAATTATATAGTACTCTTGCATTGTTAGCTTCATGGATTATTGTTGGTTTATGTATTATTCGTGGTGTTAAATCTTCTGGAAAAGTTTGTTTTATTTATTCATTTATCTTAGAATCATTTTCATAATATAATTACATTTAGGTAGCTTATTTTACAGCTATTTTTCCATATATCGTACTTCTTATATTAATTATTCAAAGTGCAACATTAACTGGTGCTGTAGATGGAATTAAATATTATATTATTCCAAATTGGGATCTCGTTGCGAAATTTGAAGTAATATTATTATTTTTCTAAAATATGATCATAAAGTTTAGATTACAAAAACGATGTAATGAGGATGAAAAATTGATTTAGGGGTATTATTTTATTTATCGACGATATAAAAACTCCAATTCGTTAGGGTTCTGTTTTTGAGAAATAGTAGTATATCTCTTTTAAAAGTGTTAATGTGCATTTTTTAATCAGGATATAACATCTATATTTAGACATGGCAAGCAGCAGCTTCACAAGTATTTTTCTCACTCGGTCTCAGTTTTGGTTCATTAATGGCATATTCATCATCGAATAAATTTAATAATAATTTTTTTCGGTAAACTTATCTTTTTTTTTATTTCAATAAAAAAATCTTATTTAATATTTTTATTAATTAGACAAATGTGTATTGTTGTATCCTGTGATTGTTTTACAGGAATATTTGCTGGTTTTGCTGTATTTTCTACGATTGGCTTTTTAGCAGCAGAATCAAAAGAAACAGTTGCTAAATATGCTGAATCATCTGGTCCTGGTCTAGCATTTATAACATATCCTGAAGCTATATCACATATGCCAGCTAGTTCATTTTTTTCAATTCTTTTTTTTCTTATGTTACTTGCACTTGGACTTGGCTCACAGGTATTTAGTTTTTTAAAAAAGAATTTTATTTTATTGAATATTTAATAAATTTAGTTTGCATTAACTGATGTTCCAATAACATCAATCATAGAATTATTTCCAAGATTTCGATCTAAACGACCACATGCTGTTGTAATAACTTGTGTTGTTTCATTTTTAATTAGTTTACCATTTACTTGTCCGGTTTGTATTTATTTTATTGTTAAATTCATTAGAAATAAACCATTTTTTTTTTCATAGGGTGGAATTTATTTATTCGAATTACTTATGGAATATGCAGCTAATGTATCAATGGTTGTTGTCGGTTTTTTTGAGGTTTATACAATCGCTTATATTTACGGTAAATTTCATTCTTTCAGATCATATAGAAGTATATAAATAAATATTTGGCAGGAATAGAAAATTAAGAATTATTTTTCTACTAGATTTTTCGTATCTTTAGTAATTAGATAATCGAACATTTCGAAATTAATACTAAAAGAATCCATAAAATACTTTCGTATTCAAAGACTTCAGTGATAGATTAGGTAAAATTTAAAATGTTTTTTTTAGGTTTTAATCGTTTTATGAATGATGTTAAAATGATGTTAGGAAAACGAGCAGCACAATATTATCTTTTTCTTACATGGTGTATTATTTCTCCGATTCTAATGTTTGTATGTTGAACATTATTTTCAATCAAAAATAAAAAATAAAAATTCTTATTTTTCTATTAAGGTAATAATATTATCGAAATTATTAACGGCTGAACCTATGAAAAATAACGAAGGTGCTGGTTTTGAAGCTTATGAATATCCTCAATGGAGTACTATACTTGGATGGTTAATTTTTGTTGGTTGTATTATACCTATTCCAATTGTTTATATTTATAATTATATAAAAGAATATAAAAATATTGGTTTAAAACAAATTGTAAGAATAATTATTTATTTTCTTTCTTTTTTTTAAATAATTATTTCTTTTAATAGGCAAATCCGATTGGTGTAGGAAATGGAAATGAACTTGTTGAAGATAATGATTATATGAAACAACCTCGATATTTAGAAGCATTAACACAAAATAATTCACCAAGAGATGATTGGGGACCCAAGAAACGAGTTAATCAATATGGTTTATATGCTCATTTGAGAAAAATAGAAATTATTAATACAAATAATGAAATACGATTACCATCAACAATAGAATTTCCTAATCGAAGTTTTCATCCAAGTGAAATTGATAATAATGATTCAAGATTTTAATAGATCGAACAGTGAAAGTTTATGATGTTATCAACAAATTTTATTTTCCTTTTTAATTTAAGATAAAATAGAATTCATATTTTCATCTATAACTTTTTATGTTTTATTTAATAATAAAGAATATATATATATATATCACATTTTTTCTTCTTAAAAAAAAAGAGTGTTCCACTTATTAATTGCAAAATATATAAAATAAAATATCTGCTAATGATTGACTCAATGAAGTTTGTTTCTACTGTCTTCCTTGTGACATCAATAAATTAATTATGATAAGGTGACGAACACGATTGTCTGATAAATATCTAACGTATGATAGTGAATAACACAATAACTATTAGATTGAAAATACAAATTAGATCAATGTTCAAAGTTTTTTTATTTGGTGGTCCTTCGTATTCAGTAACTATAAATAGATATTAATCGACGAACTGATCATTATCCCATTATCAAGACAAATAAGAAATAAAAACACAGATATGATTTATATATAATGACTATTCTTCTCTTTTA
>CAJNOI010001748.1:0-12811 GCA_905250115.1 Adineta steineri | reverse complement strand
GATTTTAGAATATTCTAAAATCTGATTTACTCTAAATACATTTTTTAAAGCTTGAGAAATATATATCTGTAACTTCATGATCATAATCAATAAGTACTGTATTTCAGATATGCGTGTATTAGAAAAACATCTTCGTGATGAAGTAACAAATCGTTGTATAGAATTTCTTGACGTTGCTATTAATTTTATTCTCTATATTGAACAAATTTATTCTAAAGATACGTTTGAAAAACGAATAAAATATAATCAAATTGTTTATGAATGTCAAGATGTTGATGTACAAAATTATATATCTGATTTTCTTAATCAAATAAAACCTTTATTTCGTAAACAATTAATTGATCAAATAGGGTTTGTTATTACTAGAGATAATGAAAATGATATTTTACGTCGATATTTAATTGAATTACATCCTATTATTGATCATTCATCAAATACAATTCATACAAATGGAAATTATTTACTTGCAGAACTTGATTCAATATTTTCAACATGTTTAATTGAATTAATGCGTCAAATACCTATTAGTCCACCGACATCATCAACCGATGATGATAATGATCAAATTCGTTGGAAATTACAAATGCGTTTATGTCATCATGGAAATAATAAATTTGAAGTTGAAGATATATTCTATGAACAATTTAAATTAACTACGATTTCTCAATTATCTTTGAAACAAATTAAATCAGTTCATGCACAAAGACTTAACATTCAATTAATGTGTCAAGAGAATAAAATAGAACAATGATAAATAAATTCCTTTTTTTGTATTTTAATAAAAGATAATGACAATGTTAGATCATTTTTTTATGGAGATGTATCGCTCGCGTTCATACTCATGTGGGCAGAAGCAGTCATGGTAGCAAGAAAGAGTTCTCTATTTTTAACTTGAATGATGATCTCGTTAGCTTTTTATTCTTCTGGTAAAGCAAAACTCTCTTAGATATCCTGAATGGTTGAATTACTAGACCAATAGAAATAATCTGATGTAATGTAAAAGATTGAAAAATATCGTTCTCATTATTTTTTATACACTCACGATAGATTATACTTGTTAATTAAATTTAATATTTTAATTTGTATACGACATCTATGAGTCATTAATCATATATATACTGTCTTCCTAGGCATAATAACTCCAAAGTCTACCAACTGTCGGTACATTCAACTTTGACATAGTACATATATATATGTATTATTTTTGTGAGGTTTTTTACCAGTTAATTCGTGAAACTAATGAGAACATATGATGAATCAATAGTATTTTTGTACGATTGAACTTATATATTTAGATCGAGTTCATTTAGTTCAGATATAATGGCTTCAGCAGTTGTTTCATCAGGTTTTACACCATCTTCTATTGACAATTCAAAACCAAAATTTAGCAATTATCAATCTAGAGTATGTTCAATGTCTATTCTTTGAATTATTATCAAAATTTTTCATTTATCTAGGTAATGCTTGGTGATCTTCCGTCAGATTTTCTTCGTGTTCAACTTGTTGAATCTCAAATCTACGATTCATCAAATGCTCAACTAGAACACAATCAAAATCCAAATTTTCTTGGATTCTTTACTTTAACCTTTGCTGAAGTATTTATCTACCAATAAGATGAATTAAAATTAATCTTCTTCTTTTTGTATTTATTAGGCTAAATTAATAAAAAATTCTGGTCCATTAGGTTTACTTCGTATGGATCCATATGTTCGTTTTCAGCTAGGTCATGTTTCTTACGAAACACCAACAGCTACTGGTGGTGGTAAAAATCCTCAATGGAAAGTATCATATCGAATGTAAGAATAAAGTTTTTTTTTGAAATATTTAACTCTATTTTCATTTGATTTAGTAATTTATTCAAAGGAATGGATAAAGTTCATTTGGAATTATTCGATCAAGTAATTAACCTTTTTCTTTTTGTCAATCGAAAAATATATTTATTTATTTAAAAAAATATTTGTAGCGTAGTTTTACAGAAGATAATTTTATTGGAGAATGTGATATTGAAATTCCACGAGAAGTTTTAGATGGTCAAACACATCAACATTGGTATCCATTAATGGGACGAGAAGCAAATATAAATGAAAATCAAGGCGATATTCTTATTGTTATGAGTTTTACAGTAAATATTCAATTAATGAAATGAATTACGAAATAATTTATTTTTTCTAGTCTACAACAACAGAATATTCATCAACATTAGAGAATCCAAGTTTTTCAAATAGTCCAACAATGTCTTCATTATCATCTCAATCGAATAGTATTACTGAATCAACATTACTTTATACAGTTGATGATATAAAAACAATTGAAGAAATGTTTCCTACAATAGATCGTCAGATTATTATTGATTTATTAGAAAAATATGGTGGTAATAAAGATATTGTAGTTAATCATCTTTTACAAAATTCTGTTTAATAATTTTAATTTAAAAAAAAATATTTAAATCTAAGTCATGTTTATATATGTTGTATGTAAGTAGTTATCAATAGAATGTTTCAATTGTAGATAGAGATATGTCTGATATACATAATCGCGTATCACCAAAACCTAGTCATAAATTAAATGAATATGAAAGTGCTGACCTTGGCGAATCAAAATTTTGGCGTAAAGTCAAACAAGATCCCGTTGTGCCCATTGGTTTGTTAAGAATTTTTTGTTTTTTTCTAAAGATTTATATTATATTTATTTCTTTAGGTATGACCGGATTTGGTTTGATCGTTCTTGGAGCTATTATTGGTTTTAATAGACGAGATCGAAGCAAACCTACATCTACCTATTGGTAAGTGTAAAATAATTTCAAAATATAAGTATGTTTGTATTATTTCAATAGGATTCGTACTCGTGTTTATGCACAAGGTTTTGTTGTATCTCTATTAACTGCCGCCGCTGTGTATCAAGCTGTTAAAGGCCGACCAGAACCACGTGACATTCATGGACACAAAAAAGTTCCTGAAGGAACATCACCGTCCACTAATCATCATTAGCTAATAACATATTTATTTCTACATTGTACTAATGTAACAGTATTAACTAATCTAATATTTCTATTTAGTTCCTTCTTCATTATCTCCATAAATGATTAGGTTTTATGTATACTGTTGCTATTCGATATTTATAAACGAAATAAAAAGTAGATCTTTAATTATATAATTGTGTTGATTTATACTTCTTTAATATCGTGACTAACGTGGGAATTTCACCGTCTGATAAAAATAATTTTCCGGTCATATTTTATGTACTATTAGAACTTGAGGGAAATCACATAAAGATAAGAAAATTCTATTTAGTATTTTTTTCAATATTTGCCTAGTTTTTATTAAATATCTATTTTATTACATTAGTTTAAAGTTTATACCAAATATAACCAACAATAGTTGTTACAAAAGTTCCATATAATATTTGTTAATTGTTTAAAACATAATGAATATTTGATGATAATTAACTTTAAAAACGAATTTCCTATTAGCCATGTAAAATTTTCCTATTGTTTCATAAATCGAATATAATAAATTCATTTAATTCAATCCATTTGTTTCGACTTGATTTATTTCGTATCATTTCCATTTTCATTTGTATCTATATAAAAATCATCCCATGGTTGTGCGTTATTACCAAGTAATATAATTGTTAAATTTGATTTTGTTTTATAATAATGCATCTTTGTTCGGACGAATATATGTGCGTGTCTGTCATCTATCACATATGATATGTATTATGATATTTTCAGGGGTTTATGTAGGTGAGAAAACGAACCGTTTGCCTATCTTGACTATGGTGACATAGTAGAAAGTAAATAGTACACATAGGAATGAAAAGGGTCATTATTGAATAATTTGTACTCAGGATTAATGGACTTTGGTATAAGTGGGTATAGACTATAGTTAACGAGTATAAGCGGAATAGAAAAAGAGAAATAATTATGCAATAATCAAGTTATACTCTAAGATAGTAATCAATTGTATGTACTGTTTAACATAATTATCACGCTTTCAAAGTATAACTTTTGTTTCTGGAAGAAAGTTTTATCAGTATTTTATCATGAGGATTCGGCTGTTGTCTTCGTGATTGAAATATATTACGGTAAAAATGACGGCCTTCGCTCTTTTGGTGCTATAGGTTCGAATAGTATAAATTTATAACTATAAAATATGATTTTTATACCATATTTCTATTAGATATAACTCACCACTTTTTTGTTTTTCACGTGGACAATAACAAATCTATTACTTGGAAGAAAAACAAAAATTTTAATGTTCTTATCAAGCATCTGTTATATAGAGGCATGCATTATACTCACTATCATACACCTTTTTATTCATTCCCTGGATATAGACTTAAAGAAAAAATATGTCTTATATTATGAAAAGTAGAACGTTTTATGTTGACAACAATGATGAAGAGATTTTATTGTATTGTAACGAAGAAATTTTTATTTCAACCTTGCCATAGATCTTCAATTAGTAATATTGTCAATTATGTAATATAATAACTCAATTTATTCTAAAAGAATCTTTCTCACCTAAACTATAAATTCAGTCCTTTCATCACATGTCAGAGCTATTCTTATTTGATGATTCCTATACTATTGTGTGTTAGAGGGTGTGGGTGTCATCATTATGTCTTATTCAAATTCTCATTCACACGCATCCACCCTTGATACTAAACTCGGCTATCTGCAACTTTGTTGATAATATTTCGACTGTAAATGAATGTAATTTGTTGGTATTTGACAATATCTAATAGCAAATGAATCACTGAGAAATTCCTCGAAACAAATGTAAATAAGAAAAAAAACCCAAATAATTAAAATGATTCAGAATTAAAATATGTTTCGTTAGTTACTGTCTATTTCACCGTCATGTCACGGTAATTAATGTTATAAATAAATGTATATTAGAAAAAACCCAATAATATTTTTGAATCATATATACAAGCGAAATCAAGTGCAAATACAAAGCAAGCGCACATATTTCACTACTTGCTTTACATAAATAGACATTGTAATCTCTTAGTAAGTCCTTTTATTTTGGATAATTGCCATCAAGTCATATAATGAAGTTGACAAGCGTTATAAGAGGATGTGCAATGTTTGTCTTAGGAATTTCAATGATCATTATTCTTTTTGGCACTATATCATACGAACAATCAAAAAATGATCCTGGTATATATAAACACTATCAAAATACAAGTTGTTTAATAATAGATCATAAATTCATTACTAGTTACAAAGCAAGCAAGTGCTATGGCGCTCGTAATGCCGCTCCTGCGTGTACGTCTTCAAATGTCACTTATGACAGACTTTCTTTGTCATATATAATTCGGAATGGAACACTTGTTAATAGTACAAGGGATACCGATATCTTTCGACGATCAAAGTATTCTAAAGTATACACTTTCATATTTTTATGACAAATCGAAATAATTTTAATATTTATTTTTTCTTAGATTGGTTCTCATCACAAATGTTTCTACAATCCAGAACATGTAACAGATGTGATCCTGGAACTCCCTAGTGGACCATCTGATTTAACTATTGCATATGTTTTTTTTGGGATTGGTTTTGGAATGTTCGTAGTAGCTGTTGTCTTGTATGTTGGCGCATGCATTAAAGAAAAAAAAAAAGAAAACTTGAACGATTCAAGCCAACATACTCCAATGGAACTGAAGGCGTTTACGTCAAGCGATAAAAAAGAAAATATAAACGAAATAACTTATGTCAACAACAAAACAATAAATCATGCTTAATTTATCGTAAGCAGTTTTTGAGGATTTTTAAGGATCTTCTCTTTTTACAAATTCATTTTCTTTTTTCTTCCCATGTGTATTCATATCATTAATACTAACATATGCGTTTTTCTATATCTTTCTTTAAATGTGTATTATTCTTTGTGGTGTTCTTTTTTTTTGTTTGTATTTACTCTTATGATAGACGTTTTCGTGCAAGCAAAAAAATTCTATCGCAATTTTTACGGTTTTTTTTACAATACAATAAACAAGATGATATCTAAATACCCATTGAGTAAAATATAGAAACATATAGTATGACTTGCGTGAATTTCAAGTCACAAATACGAAGAACGAAGAGCATGGCATTTTTCCCGATAAAACAGACAGAAAGATTCATGTTTTTCAATTTTTGTTGATGATTCAAATGACTATGATTTTATACTATCAGCTTTTTTGTTTTCATGAATCTTATTTAAAAAATATTGGTACTATCCTTGAATGAATAATAATGTTTATCGTCAAGCATATTTATGTGAGAGAGTGTGGGTGATTATAAAAGAAAATATAAATAATACATAATCACGAGTTATATGAGTCATTCGAATTTTCTCGAAACTAATGTAAATAAAAGAAAAAACCAGCCACCTAAAATGAGTAATAATAGGATACGCTTTGTTAGTTCTTATTTATTTTAAAAAAATTCAGATTCTGAACGTGCTCAAAACACATCTACTACATCTAATAGAATTTTAACGGAATAAAATGACTAATTATTTAAGAGACAGTAGTGCATTCATCCTGAGCGCATAGGTATGGGTGCAAGAGCTGAAAAAGATTCACTTGAGGTATACATCTTTATCATCAAGAATCACATAAAAATCTCTGATGCAATAATCGGATTGAAAAAACTTAATTAAAACAAACCGAAAAGAGATTACACATATGATAGTGGCTTTCTCTATTTATTTAAGAAAATAATAATAATAAAAAAGTCGTCATAACTTTTTTTTAAATATCAATGACGTTTTAGAGTAAATAACAAATAATTTATTATTTCGGTTATCTCTTTCTTATTTATTCATAACATATCTTCAATTCATCTACATTAACATATATGTGATATGGATGACCATCAGTTATTTCGAAATAATTCCATTATTTTAAAATATAGAATATTATTTGATTGAGAAATGTCTAACTGAAGTTATTTGAAGATACTCGAAGAAAAATATTGTATAACACAATAGATCTTTATTTGCATTATCATCGTGAACGTTCTTATATTTAATTCCTTATCTTTGTTTTTTTTTACTTTAACATGCTGATGTGATATAAAAATTCATATTAAATATTGTTTACTATATTTGAGTATAGAATCTATGACAGCACCTAAAGTAATCTGAATATAAACAATATTGTTATATAAAATCTTGTCAAAATATTTTTGTATTTTATATAGAAATTTACTAATAAATTAGTTCTTACAGCATTTGCTACTGGTTCAGGTTTGGTATCATTTGGTTGGAGTACTGATTATCTCAATAATACACAAGAAGAGTAGGTGTAGGTGGGTAGTCAAGTCATCTCACACTCACACTCTCTTATATATCAATTTATAGAAGAACGTTTGCTCTAGAAATGTCTAATTTACCTATATTCTTTTTTTTCATATCATAATGAAGATTCAAAATTCATTACATTCTAAATATGAAATTTTATTAAAATGGGTGTAATATTTGATTAGTTTCAGTTCTAGTTTATTGAGATTGAGCTACAATAATTGTTATGAGTGAATAATGATAGTCATTTGACTGATAATATTTTATTAGAAAATTTCAAGAACAGTTATTCCAGTACCAAACTGTTTCATGTTTATTCCATACATCTCATTACCAGGCAGAAAATTTAAATTGTATAAAAATTAAACTATCCAATAATGTTTACAATATTTCTACTAACCTACGTTCTACTGAATTTTGTAAGTTCATATATAAACATTTATATTTTATCTCTTCGAGCTGTTGTGTTAAGATTATTATACAATGCGATTAAAACTAGGATTAGAAATAGATCACCACAACTCAGTAGGAAACATCTCTTATTAAAACATATTTTGCCAATTCCGTCAATAATACAGAAACAATGAGTCGACAACACAATTGATGATGATTGTTGAACAGATATCTGTAAGTCTCCTTACTTTCTAAATCTTCACGATAATACATTGATGAAATAATGGTGAAACAAGTTTGTGTTTATGATACAACTTCTATTGGTGCACTTTCTCTAACAGATCTACTATTTATATTATTCTTTCTTTGATTTCGTCTTGTTTCTTTTTGATTTAATATTCGCCTATTTGTAATTTGCATAGATGATAAGAAAAACTGTTTCTAGCGTGAATTTCTTGTTTTCATAACTAATTCTTTTTTCGTTTTAATCGTAGACATACATACAATAAATATTTTTGGTAAAATGAGCATAATAAAAAAGAAATATTTTGAATTTATGTTCTTTCCCAAGATGTTATTTCATTTCTAAATAGTTAAATAAAGAATCTTTTTATGTCAGACACACCATAAATATATAGTTTATGTAGCATGTGAATTTGACGTCGGTAGATTTTTCGAAAATAATAAAAAATAATCTTGTTTTTCTATCATTATTTCATCAGAGTGAAATTATACACAGAGAACATTTAGATTGGTCAGAATGATTATGATTAGCGAGACGATATACTCATTTTTATGAAAATTACGTTTATGATAGACACTTTTTATAAGAGATATGATAAACCCTGCTGTCATGGTTCGTTTCATCGACAGATTTGCTCGACGATAAACATTATTTTTCATTCAAATACATTAAAAATATCTTTTAAATTAGATCGATGAAAAGAAAAAGCTAAGAGTAAGACATTGATTCATATTATCTGAAGATATCGATCAGTCTGTTTTTAATTTACGAATTTAAATTTCGGCCTCAAACAACTAAAAAAGAATTATTATGAAAAAGCGAAATTATGGTCGTCAGATTTTTGAATGAAATTGAAAGACATGAGTCTTTCTGTCCGTTTTATCGTGAAAAAAGCCATGTACTTTGTTCTTTGTGTTTGTGACTTAAAATTCATGAAGGTTATGCTGTACGTTTTTAAACTTTATTTCATCGGGATTTTTACATGATTTTCTTTATTATATAAAAAAAACCTTACAGAAAAATTCTGATACAATTAAACATGATTTATTGTTTCGTATCGTTGACAGGAATTGTCCTACTTGTATCTTCATTTCTGTCAGTTGACGTGAACGCCTTCAGCTCTATTAGAGTGTGTTGATTTGAAGTGTTCAAAGTTTCTTTTCTTTTCCTTATAATCCATGAGCCAAGAAACAAGGCAAGACATGATATCAGGATTCCAAAACCAATTCCAAAACAAATATATGTGAAAATAAGAGAATGTTTTTGGAAAGAAAATAAAATGCTGTAAACAATAGAGACAATGGAAATTGCAAAGGCAATCGGTGCACATCCACGTAAAAAAGTTGCAAAATCCATTATGTGACTTGACGGCAGCTATCTAAAATAAAAGAATTTAATAAGAGGTCACAATCTCGATGTCTTTATATGTGAATGACTATGTAAATGAATATCGATCCATACACAACACAATATCTAAAATACCTTTATATATAATTTCGATTGTACTTTTATATCATCATGGTTACTTGGTTTTCTCCAATGAAGAAGAGGTGAGCATATGAATAAACGCAACGAAAAATCAACTTCGAAGCATTTTCACGAGCTACCACAACGCGTTTCGATCTAGCTGGCAGATCTCATCAGGTGACTTTCATTTTTGAACAAATAAATTCGGATTCAAATTATTCTGTAGAAGGAAATGACTGAATTTCTTATTATTTGAATATGTGTAATCGAAAATTAGTCATTGATAAATTCCTCCAAACAAAGATAAATTAGGAAAAAACCAAGTATTTACAATGAATAAGAATAGATTATGCGTCATTAATTCCTATTTGTTTCAGCTTTATGTCACGCCTTCTTGAACGTTATAAACAAATTGATGTTGGAGAAAACCGAGTAACCATGATGATATAAAAGTACAATCGAAATTATATTTAAAGGCATTTTTAGCATTGTGTTTGTTAGGGATAGTTATTCATTTACATAGTCATTCACATATACAGACATCGGGACTAGCACCTCTCAATAACTGTTTTTATTTTAGATAGCTGTCGTCAATTCACATAATGAATTCTGCAACTTTTTTACGTGGATGTGCAATATTTGCCTTTATGGTTTCGATGATGTTTATCGGTTTCGGCATTACAGCATACCACCACACGCATGATCCTGATACATATAAACTCTATAAAAATACCAGCTGTCTAATAACAGATCATAAACGCGTTACTGAAGAAAAACGTGTATGCTATGGCGCTGGTCAAAGAACTGGTTGTACGTCTCTAGATGTGACTTATGACAAACTTTTTTTGTCATATATTATTTGGAATGGAACACTTGTTAATGGCACAAGGTATATCGAGTTCTCTACAGAAAGAGATTACTCTAAAGAAGTAAATACTCTCATAGTCTTGTGACAAATCGAAATCATTCTATAATTTTTTTTCTTTAGATTGGTTCTCATCACAAATGTTTATACAACCCAGAACGTGTAACAGATGTAGTTTTGAAACTTCCTGATGGAACAGGTATAACTTTTGCATATGTCTGTTTTGGAATTGGTTTTGGAATTCTGATATTAGCTGGGGTCTTGTTTCTTGCCTCACGGAGTATAAAAAGCGAAAATGGCATTTAATTTATCGAAAGCAATCTTCCCGGATTTTTGAGACTTTCTCTTTTTTTAAGAAATATATTTTTTTTGTTTTCATCATTAAACATCTCTTTTTTACTATTATATGCGTTTTCCTTTATCTTCAATAAAATCTTTTTCATACTTTCTTGTTCTTTCTTTTCCACTAATATGTATTTTTATGACCTTTAGATCACATATTTTTGCATAACACAAAAAAATTATATTACAATTGTTTGTTGCTTTTTTTCCTATATAATAAACAAGATAATACAAAGATATCCTTGAAGTAAAATTTAAAAGCATGCCGCATAGTTTTCATGAATTTCAAGTCACAAATACGAAAAACGATGAATATGGCATTTTTTTCACAATAAAACGGGCAGAAACATACATATTTTTCAATTTTGTCGATAAATCAGACGGCTGTGATTTCATTTTTTCACAATAATTCTTTTCTAACTGTGTGATAACGAAAATAAAATTTATTAATTGAAAACAGACCGATTTAAATCTTCAAATAACATGAACCAGTTTCCTACTCTCAGCTTTTTTGTTTTGATAAATCTAACCTAAAAAATATAGGAAATATCCTTAAATGAATAATAATATTTACCATCAAGCAAATATGTGAAAAAGTAAATGTGGATTATGAAAGAGAATATGCATAATATATAATCACGAGTTATATGAGTCATTCGAATTTTCTCGAAGCCAATGTAAATAAAAGAAAAAACCAGCTACCTAAAATGAGTAAGAACAGGATACGCTTCGTTAGTTTTTACCTATTTTAAAAAATAATTGAAATTTCGAAAGAACTCAAAACACATCTAGTACATTTAATAGAATTTTAACGGAATAAAACGGCTCATTATTGAAAAGACAATAGTACATTCACTTTGAGAAAACAGTTATGAGCGGAACAGGTGAAAAGGATTGACTTGAAGTATACATTCTGTATCATCAAGAATAACATGAAAATGTCTAATGGAATAATCGTATTGAAAAAGCTTAAAATCAAACAAAAAGAGGTTACTTATATAATAGTGGATTTGTCTCATTGAATAATATTCATTTAATAAAATAATAAGAAGAAGAAAATCGTCATAACTGTTCTTTGAATAGAAATGACGTTTTAGAATAACTAACAGATAATGTGTCATTTCTGTTATCTCTCTCTTATTTATTCATAACAAATATTGAATTCATCTACATTAACATATATATCATATGGATGGCTATCAGTTATTTCGAAATAATTCCATTATTATAAAACAAAGAATTTTATTTGATTGAGAAATGTCTAACTTAAGTTATTTTGAAGATACTCGAAGAAAAATATTGTACAACAACAAATCTTTATTTGCATTATCATCATAAACTTTGTTATATTTAATTCCTTATCTTTGCTTTTTTACTTTAACATGCTGATGTGATATAAAAATTCATATTAAATATTATTTACTATATTTGAGTATAGAATTGATGGCAGCACCTAAAGTAATTTAAATATAAATATTATTGTTATATAAAATCTTGTCAAAATATTTTTGTATCTTATATAGACATTTACTAATAAATTAGTTCTTACAGCACTTGCTACTGGTTCAGGTTTGGTATCATTTGGTTGGAATACTGGTTGTCTCAATAATGCACAAGAATCAATTAAACCATGGATTGCTGAGTCATATTATCATCGAACAGGACATGTACTATCACCACACGTACTTACACTTCTATGGAGTACTACTGTAGCAATTTTTGCTATTGGAGGAGCAATAGGAGCTTTTACAGCAAGTATAGTAAGTCGTCGATATGGTAGACGAGGTGGTCTTCTTAGAACAAATCTACTTGGAATTATAGCAGCAGTATTAATGTGTTAGCTAATATATAGTTTTTTATATTTAAATTACTAAATATTTATACATTTAGCTTCATCGAAATTTGTACATTCACCTGAATTATTAATTTTTGGTCGTTTTATTATTGGTATTGAATGTGGTTTATATACTGGTTTATGTACAATGTATTTAAGTGAAGTAAGTCCAAAACATGTTCGAGGTATGGTTGGATCATTGGGTGGTCTTTCGCCCTATACGGGTCTTATGTTAGCTGAAATAATGTCAACGCCTGCTATACTTGGAACAAGTACATTATGGCCTTTAATTACAGTTATAGCAGCTGTTCCAAGTGTAACTCAATTTACACTTCTACAATTTTGTTATGAAAGTCCACGATATTTATTAATGAATC
>CAJNOI010001746.1:0-12821 GCA_905250115.1 Adineta steineri | reverse complement strand
GTACCCAGAGGGAAACTTCTTTGTTTTCCGACACATGCATCATCATTACCGATTCTAAGAATGAATGTAGTAACGGTTTTTCGATACATTCTTGAAGATAACATATTCGAATAATAGCAATATTCGCATTTCATTTGCTTTAAATTTAGAATATGAAGCAAGTCAATCTTTCATCCATTAATCTTGATCAAACCATAATCGTAACATCTTTTCTAAACATAAAAGAACTCAAAAATATCATAAAAATGTTAGGATTTTTTACATACGAATGCTCCAGTGTAAACATTATGCAATGTAACTGCCATACATGAATATCCGACATCGAAGTGTAATAGTTCTCGTAATATACGAGGCCCAAGGATTTCTTTTTTCTTCTGTATTGTACTTTTCGATCTATGATTTCCTGTTTCAACATGAAATTGACTGTAATATCCGTTTGTGAAACGCCTTTAAATTGACAGCATGTCATATCGCGTGTTGGATCGAAGATACGTCTCTTCCAATTCGTTCGATGTCATACCAAAACTTCGTACATTTCCATCTTTCCCAGTTCATATCATGAAACCTACAACTATTATTCTTAGAATCACTGTTCCTTTATAAAAATTAATGTACCTTTTATCTCGCATTTACCACATCCATATGCAGCTGTTGGTTCTAGTAAAACCTGAAGTAATGCTTGCGCAGGTTTATCACAGCACGATCCAATTAGAAAGGCACATCTCGTAATCAAAGTCTTGTTATCATTAAGCAAATTAAATATTACACCTTGATCGAGTGTAATGAGTTCATTAACAAGAGGACGTAAAAAAGGTTCATGTCAGAACTTGTTGGCTTCTTAGGACCTGGCCACACACCTGCTAAAATGATGTTCTAAAGATCGGCCATAAGATTGTTGTGATCCTTTATTATGCTGTATACCATTAACATTTAATGTCAACGTTAAGGATGTTAGATTTTGAACGTGTTTCATCACCATCTTCATCTAAACGTTCTCGCTTTTTAGCAGTAGTGGTTGTTGATTCTGGATCTTCTAAAAGTAGACATACAGACTATAAGTAAATCAGTTTCAATAGAAATACTCAATTGAAATGATTGATTGAGAACTAATAGAATTCAATATAGGAGCATCTTTTAATGAAGGCTGATCGTCAATGTAAAGAACATTATCTTTATGTATTTCACCATTCTTTACATGATTCATTTTACTTTCGAGTTTATCATTACATTTTCTTTTATCATTTTTATGTTGTTTCTTGAATTGTTTGCTTTTTCGATAACAAATAGTGAGTTTTTGCATTGATTTTCCGTTCCTAAATTTGAAGCAACATCTCCTGTTTCTTTTCAAAAATTAGCACTTTCACCAATCATTAGAATCATACCACGAGTACGATCAGTTCGTGAATCAACGCTAGCTTCGTCTCCGGGTTCAAATTTTTGAATCTTCCTAGCGGTTATATATTTCCTTTGCAGGACTACTTGATGTGCCCTCGTAATCAGTTCGGCTTGTTGTAGTCTTCTTATTTGTTCTGATTATTTTGATCGCATATCTGATACTACAAATAAAATAATAATGTATATCTACAAAAGTGAAAGATTCATTAAATATAATATAATTAATACAATCATCTGAAAAAATAATTTTACGTATGATATTAGAAAAGAATATACAGAAATTTTGACCGCTCGACATAATAGTCATTATTTGTTTGCATAGACACAACAGAAGCTGATCGCACCGTTAGTTATATAATCCATCGCCAAACTATGATATCATTGTATAGCGCGTAATCTTCTGATATGTACGCAATAAACGAATCCATCACTTCAAAAATATAATTATAATTTATTACTATAAAATTAAATATAGAGATGGCAATGGTGAATGAGTACTCAAAACCACTTTCATATCTTGAAAGAGCAGTGGGAATTTGCCAAAAATCTCTCCCTAAAAATCATCCTGATTTCGTTACTTCGCACAATAATATTGGTTTGGTGTACGACGGTATGCAGGAATATTCGAATTTCGAAAGCATTTTTGTATTATACACGGGCTGTTGGGATTGGACAATGTTCATTGCCTGAAAATCATGCTCATCTTCAAGAATGGAAAAGCAACCATGAAGATGTTAAAAACAAATTGTAAATGATTATTTTTTGAAAATAAACAAATAATTTGAATAGAAAGCGTACGAGCGTGCATACAGAAAGACTCTATTCTTGAGGGATGAGTGTGTGAGTATATGGTACATGATATCAGCATAACACCCACACCCACATCTTTTTCTTATCAATAATTTATTTAATTTTTTCATTAACTTTCAAGAACAAAACTTGGCCTTTTCTTTTATCTTTATTTAACAAAAGATTTCTTTTCTTTTTTTTCAAATTACAAATTTTATTCACAAAATTATTTCAAATTTTTGAATTCGATGATTCAAATAATCAACAACATAAAGGTTTTCTTCATCATCAAAACATAAACCCATGGGACGATTCAATTGATTTCCTCTTCTATTTCCACCAACAACAATTTCACCTTCTTCTTCTCCTTCACACCAACGCATTATTCGATCATTCCAACAATCTGCCATATAGATTCGACCCAAATCATCAACAATGACTCCTTGAGGATAAGACAATTGGTTGAGATTTTCTCCTTGACCATTTCCTCCAGCCACAATTATTCCTTCTTCTGAATCTTTTCTCCATTTCATCACACGATGATTGTTTTGATCTGATACATAAACAGATTGATCTTCATCAACAAAGATAAAGCCTGGACAGTTGAGTTGATTGAGTTGGTTTCCTATTCCATTTCCACCTACCACCACAATTCCTTCATTGTCATATTCTCCCATTTTCCATCGTCTCACTCCATTCTTCTTATAATCAGAAACATAAAGAAATCCATATTTATCCATTGCCAAGCCATAACAGTCAATATTCTTGATGAGAATTTGTTGATCTTGAGTCATCCATTGAATCACTCGCCTGTTCACATAATCAGCAATGATGATCGAATGAGTTTGTGGATCAATAATCATATCTGTTGGTCGATTCAGTTGATCCATTCGATTTCCTTCTTTATTTCCACCTGCAATGATTTGTCCTTCTTTTGCATTACATTTCCATTCAACAATACGATGATTATTAAGATCAGCAATGAAAATATTTTTGTTTTCATCAATAAAGATTCTATAAGGGCCATTGAATTGATTTAATTCATGCCCATATCCATTTTCACCAGCCACAATAATTGCATTTTGTTTCCATTTGTTCAATTTCGATTCTGGAAAATAATGAAAATAAAAGTTTTTTTAGTTTTCTTATCGAATCAACATTAAAATGATAAAAAAAATTAAATTGAGATGATTTATGAAAACAATTTTTAATCAAATATTATTTCTTATCTTATCAGTTTTTTCTTTTACTTATGAATACATTTTATTTTCTATTTATATTAAAATTCTGAATTGGTTTTTCTCATTTTCATCAGAATTTTTCTTTTAGAAATTATTTCTGAAAAACTTACTTTTTGATAAAATAATTGAAATATCATTAATAAATGATTGTGAATCTTGTTGAATATAAATCTTTGATGAATTATTTAATTCTTCTGTAATTTCTATTAATTCATTTGTTAAATAACTTAAATTAATTTCATTAAATTCATTTTCTTGATGAATTTGTTTTATTTGTTCATTTAAATCATTGAATTTCATTTCGATATTATTAAAGAATGTTGATAAATATTCAATAACAATTTGTCTACAATGCTGTGCTTTTTGTTGAATTATTTCAATTGAATCTCTTTCCCATTGATTAATTTCTTTTATTAATAAATGATTTAGTGGATTTTGTGTTTGTTCATTAATTTTTTGTTTAAATTGATCATAATCATCAATAATACGGTTTAATTCTTCACTCAATATGTGTTGATGTTCTGTGAAATGTATTAAACAGAATTCTTCTGAACATCCTTTACAAGGAAATGTTATTTTTTCTTTATTACATGTAAAACATAGTGTTTTGTTATTTGTCATTGCCATGTGGTTGAATAGAAGTTGGCAGAAGAAATGAATAATCTATTTATCTACTTTTATAAATATATTCTAAATAATTCAATGACAATAAAAGCATTGCTCGGTAGTAAAAGAAATCGCAACAAAAGATTCTTTGTTTATGACAAAATTCGACTAATAAAACTAATGTAATATCTTAAGTGCAATGGTGGTATTATGAAAATAATAATCACATCTACACTCACGGTACAGAATCTTCCGTAAAACGAAAACTTGCTTCTGACGTAGAAAAATTTCTCGTTAGTATTCAAGTAAAAGAAATGAAAAGAGAAATGAGACTACAATATGTTTAGAATATCTTCTACTCTAATAAACACATCAGATCATTTACATATAAAATAATATTTTCATCTAAAAATATTTCCCAGAACGTGCGTTCGTGCACAAGAGCGTATTCTGCATCCTTGCTTAACTATGTACGTTTTTTATTTTCGAGATAAGAATAAACAAGATTGTATGCGATGGATTTTTATTGTATCGAATAAAATCATGTTGTTTTTATATAAAGAAGAAAAATATTTCTTTCTATTGTTTGATATTCTTTTGAAAAGTAATAATTAATATCCGACAAAATTCCACATCAAATATTTTTACAATCTTCAAAAAACAATTCATTCTATAGTTACATCTTATATGTTTTCATCAAAGCAATGTTTTATTCATATGAAATATTTCTTTTTTTTCTTATAAAATCTATAAAACATCGAAATATTATCACAGCAAAAGCATTAAAAGTGTGAACTGTAAGCACACATGACTTTTATTTATAACAACTAGATGATAATGTCTGCCTTTAGTCTCTAATATACATATGCATTGATATTTTAGTCTTCAATAGAATTTTCAGTCATATAACACAACTTATTCATTATCATTTTCTATTCGTATCAAAAATCAAATAGTAAATTTTTACTAGGAATGAATCCTACTTAATTTTAGTAATTCATCTTTTTTCATATCTCTATGTAGTTTAAAAAATATTACAGTAAATGATTATATAGTATTATTATTTTTTATACATTTTCTATGTTCTTTCGTATTCAAATTCGTATAAATAAATGTATTTCTGATCGTTTTATTACAGATCAAATGTAAAAAAATATTGATTTGAATTTTTCAAATGATAAACAATTAAAATCTTTAGAACGAGAATGAAATAAAAATAATATTCATACACGAATTTTCAGTTTTGTCTACGTCTCGTAGTAAAATAACTTGATCTCGAGAATATGAACGAGAATAATAATGAATATATCATACATTCATCTTGTTATTGTTTGACTTTATTTTCATTTTTGTTATTAATATTGTGCACATATCGGGAAATATAAGAATGTTAGTAGTAGAGAACAATTAGACAGTCATATACATAATCAATTTACATAAATTTGGATTATCTATAATATTATGTTGAATAGATTAATATATTAATGTTTCAATGTTATCATTTTATTTGTCGTTTCTTTATTTTATTATTATTATTCATCGTATGTATGAGCATGTTTTATGGCAGTAGTGTACAATTACAAACAAATTAAATTATAATAAAATGCTGTATTTCTTTATAATATTCAGTTATATTTGTTGCTAAGTGCATACGGAAGTATCATCAATACATTTGTTTTAGTGTATTAGTCATCACACTAAATTACCAACATACCTTTATCTCATATTTTTTTATTGTGTATAGTGAGTCATGTCATGTTTCTTACACCATAATATTTCGGAATGACTCATTTATACCTTCTCTTGCTTCTATATAAAGCAAATATATGCTTATTTCTTGCACAAGCATATATCCGTCGACACGTATATATATCTTCTATATGTTTCAATGGTTAAAAAAGAAAAAAAAGGCGACATTATCCAATAACACAATGTCGCATGAGAGTATTCATGGAGATCGTCAGCAAGATTTCATGAATGGTACTGAACAAGATTACAATAAAATCGCAGAGCAGACAACAGCGGCGATAACTGCTCAAGGACAACCATTATCAGTGGCTAGTAATGGATTAGCAGATGCAAATTCTACAGCTCTTCCTCTTCCATCAAATCAAAAACAACCACCACCAAAACCATCTAAGTCGAATCGTCCAACCGATTATTCAAGAGCTCTATGTCGAATGTTTTTTCCCACTTCCGGTCACATGGGTTTTGAAACTATCAAAATCTCGAGTGAATCACCCACAATTGAAACTATACGTGAGATGATTGCCTACGAAACAGGTATACGTTTATCCGAATCTGTTCAACAGCTCATGGATGTATATTACAAGGATGAAGGAGCTATTACGTAAGTTTTATTGTTATTCATTTATTAAATTTTTAACACATTTTGTTATACTGTTTAAGTTTGATATTGGATCTTATTCAACAACATGTTGTGGAATCCTTTGGATATCGTGATGTGAACGCATTACGTACTGCTTTGTATCGATTTCCAGATGAACCTGCAGTTAAAGATGCTTTTTACAGTAAGTCATCTAATTTTAAAAAAAAGAAAACTTAGACATGTGTATTATTGAAATTATATACTCATATACAATTATTTTTTAGTCAAACACAACAAAATCACACAAGGTCTGATTACACAAGATCAATGTATTCGTGACGTCGATTTGTTTACTATGGAAGGTCATCCTACAAATCTTCTATCGCATATCCCGGCTGGTCAATCATTGATATTGTTGGCCGGTTCAACTAGCTGACCTCCCTTTCGGGCGTCTGCCGAGCGAATAAAGTATGTCTTTTTTTAAATTTTATGATAAGTACATGATTAATGAATATTGTTTATATAGCGCGCTATTTCGCTCGCATGCGTCCGATAGCATGGATTTTTTGGTGGTTTACATCGCCGAAGCACATGCTCGTGATCAATGGCCAACAGGGAAGACCATCTCCTGTGTAGATCAACCAACAACTATCGAACAACGACTTGTCAATGCTCGAGAGTGTCAAAAGAATTTACAATTTGAAATGCCTATGCTCGTCGATAATATGGACAATACATTCCATCTCACATATGGATCATGGCCATATCGTTTCTATGTTATTTATGATGGCAAATTAGCTTTGAAAGCAGAACCACACAAGGACACATTTAGCTATCATCTTGATGAACTCGATCAATGGATTGACAACTTCAACCAATCCCATGATCATACACTCGCTTAATCACATATTTCTATCAAATACTCATTCATCGTTTGTTTTCTTTTCTTTTTAGTTCATTTCTTTGTCTCTTCTTATTCATTGATTTGACACTCTTCGACATAGAACTATAATATATAAGCAATGATGACTGTGTGATGAAATCACGGAATGTGGATGTCCATAGTCTGATTAAGATATATTATTGTCTATGAAGAAGTTAGCGCGCAAATATGTCAAGCCAATGAATAGAGTAAACAAAGAGAAAACTAGGAGAAGAATCATTCGTATGTGCGAGTAATATTGAGTGTCTTTTTTATTTTTCAATAAATAAATTAAAAAATATTCCATTTTAATCAGTAGTTTTCTAATCTTCGCATCCTTTGCAGTCGTTTATTTCTTGTTTACGTACTACTTTTATTCCTGATTCTGATGTGAATATCTCGAGGGTATTGGCGTAATGGTGCTAGAGAAATACAGTATCCACTCTCACACCTAAAAAAAATAATACTCAAAGCAACATATTTCAGAAAAATCATTCAAATAAATACACTAAATTATATGATTTACCTCTGACTGGTTATTTTTCCATATACGAAAACTCAACTATCACTGAAAAATTAGGTATCGTTAATTCAATCGTGAAATAAACGTTATTACTTTCTGCATCGAACGAATGTTTATCGGTGTTGACTAAAATACATGTTGCATTCTAGCTCAACTGACATGATGGTTGTAAAAACGTTTCGCAGATCTACTCGGAATAAGAGAGTTTTTGGTTATTTATTTTTACTTAAAATTAGGGTGTGTGTGTGTGTGGATGTGGATATGAGTATGGGCGAATAACTTAATCTTCACACTTACACCCGGACCTATATCCGCAACCCTAGTCACACACACCCTTCATATCAATTCGAGTTTTATTATGAATTTTTTGTAAATATTACTTTTTTTCTAAGTTTTGAACAATTCTTAAATTTCATCAAATCGAAAAAACAAAAAAAATCGACTATTTCTGTGAATTAAAAATTACTCAAATAGAATTTTATCAAAGGTAAAATCTTCATTTCGAATAATTTTTATTTCAATCCAGTTCAAATCACAGAATATTTTTTTCTCTTTTCCTTTGCAAAAATGAACAAAGGATTAAGAACTTGACATTTATTTATTCGAATTTCTTAATCAAAACTATAAACTTTAATTGCGTTTTCATGAAAAAACCAAAAAGATTTTACTTTGTTCTTTTATCAGAATATGTCTTTTTCTTCAAATTTTAATTGGTTTTCAATAATAAAACTTTATTTTGTATTCTATTTCTCGATTATTTATTCAATAAATTTTTTTTCGTTCTTTCAAAATCAAAATTTCATTCACAATATTATTTCGAATTTTTGAATTCGATAATTTCCCCGATCAACAACATACAGATTTCCTTCATCATCGAAAGATAATCCACGAGGACTATATAACTGATTTGGTTGATTTCCTTCACCGTTTCCACCAACAACAATTTCACCCTCTTCTTTTCCTTCATACCAACGCATTATTCGACCATTCCCATTATCTACCACATATATTTGACCTAAATCATCAACAAATATTCCTGCAGGTGAAGACAATTGATTGAGATTTCTTCCTTCGCCATTTCCTCCAGCCACAATTGTTCCTTCTTTTGCATCTTTTCTCCATTTCATCACACGATGACCGTAGTGGTTTGATACATAAACTGATTGATCTTCATCAACAAAGATGAAAGTAGGATCATTGAGTTGATTAAGTTGATTTCCTTTTCCATTTCCACCTACCACCACAATTCCTTCATTGTTGTATTCTCCCGTCTTCCATCGTCTCACTTCATTTTTCTCATAATCAGAAGCATAAAGAAATCCATTTTTATCCATTGCCAAGCCATAACTGTCAATATTGTGAATGAGAATTTCTTGATTTTGATTCAACCATCGAATTATTCGTCTGTTCTTCCAATCAGCAATGATGATCGAATGATTTTGTTGATCAATAATCAAATCTGTTGGATAATTCAATTGATTCGTTCGATTTCCTTCCCCGTTTCCACCTATAATGATTTGTCCTTCTTTTGCGTTACATTTCCATTCAACAACACGATGATTCTCTCCATCAGCAATGAAAATATTTTTCTTTTTATCAATAAAGATTCCACGAGGACCCTTGAATTGATTTAGTTCTTGTCCATATCCATTTCCGCCAGCCACAGTGATGGCATTTTGTTTCCACTTACTGAATTTTGATACTAGAAAATGGCGAGAAAAAAAAATTTTGATGAAAAAAAGAATAAGAAGAAAGTTTTGTTTTTAATCAAAGAAAAAAGAAAAGATTGATTTTGAGTGAAATCTTGATAAACATGTTTAATGAAAAATCAAATATAGGTGTGGATGTGGATGATTCTTCTAGTACCCTCACATCTCAAAATTTCCAAAAATGAAACACAATTGTTTTGTTATGAAAATGATACTTTCAGGTACTGAGTAGGTTTGTTTTATTTTGGGAGTGTTACTTCTCAGTGCTGAGTATTGTTATTCTGTTTTGGAAATAGCACTTCCCGTTTCGTAGCAGATTTGTTCTGTATTTAATTATTAATTTGTTTTGGGCGACTGTATAATTTCAAATATCATTAGGTAAAATATGAATGCGTAAGTGAGCTACAAATTTGGAATATAGGTATGGAACTTATTTCTTTGAACTCAAGAAATATGTCAGTTCCTATTTTTTCTTTTATAACAAAACTTTACCATTCTTTGTTGTTGTATGTAAATTTATCGACGTTGTATTCATTGTTATTTCTGTTATCGACATTGTAAGAATTGTTGTTTCTGTTGTCGGCATTGCAAGACTTGTTGTTTCTGATGCTGACGTCGGTAGCATTGTTGTTTTTGCCGTCGATGTTGTAACTATTGTTGTTTTTATTATCGACGTTGTAATCATTTTTGTTGTTGTTGTCGACGTTGTAAGAATTGTTGGTCCTGTTCTCGATGCATCAATTGCAGCTGTAGTTGTATTAATTGTTGTTTCGCCTTTTTTAATGAATATAAACCATATTGTAATACTAATGATAGTTATTAAGATAAGAACAACAAGGTTAATTGAAAAACAAAAACCAATTTTTCTATGAAATAAAGACCTAAAATGATTGATATATATTTCGAATAAATAAATCAAATACTTACGATCCTGTTCGTGGATGAGTAGGTTGTTTAAGATTGTTATTAGCCCCTGATTCAGACTAAACATTAAGAAAATTTATTCATTTAGAATTCTTTAGGAAGTGTTGATTGTTCTCGGAACTAATCATCGAATCTGTTCAATTTGTTAATCTTTTCTCGAATAATAATAAAGAAAATTAAATCTGTTTCAGAAATAATTTATTTCATCTATTTTTAAAATTCATTTTGTCGAATAAAAATAAGAATATGTTTAACTGTTTTTTAATCCTGTGTGAAAATTCTCAGAAAAAGAAGTGAAATAAAAAACAATGAGAAGTTTGAACTTGATTATATATATTTATGTTTCTACAAATAAGAAGTCAACTTGAATCAACCATTTCTATGTAGAATATTTTAGTTTGAGACGATATTAAAAATACTGCAACGATTTATGATGATTTTTTTCTTATCGATGAGAATAAATTTACCAAAAAAACAATTTGATAGTAAAAAGTATTAGTGAGCATGAAATGTAATAACATTATTTAAAGTTTATTTTACGTAAAGAAAAAATACCTAAAATTTATTTCTGTTGACAGAGATAAGATTTCTTCCGTTGTTCTTAATGGAAAAACACTCAAAAAGCTCTTCTCACATAATCTGTATATCTGCCTTTTATACAATGAAAATAGTTCTTCCAGATCTTTCTTCATAGAATAGTTATTCTATTTCGTAACTTTTTCTGACAAACTCATGCATATAACACATCTACTTTTCTGGTCAAAACTCAGATAGAACAAAACCAGAGATGCTGGCTTAGCATTAGTATTAGGATAATGCAGTGATGATACTAAGCTAGCACCCCTAAACACAACACCCCTTACTTTGTATTCTGGTAATGCATCATATTCAGTAGTTCGTTTTGAAGTCAGCTCTATGTCTTCTTCGTTTTTGCCAATAAGAAGTTTTTTATATTCCATATTTTGGTAATTAGGTTTAGGTAACTTTCCAAGTGTTGATTGAGATGATACTGTAGTTGTTACTTTTTTTCTGGTGATGTTGATTGTAGCTCTGAAAAAGTGATATCAATTAAGCAGGAATATTAGAAGTGCACTACTTATGAAAAATTTGTTAGTTTATTCCTCCTCAAAAACGCCAATTATATTATAGAAATCGCGTCATGCAGTTGCCCTCATCTGATGTTGTGAATAGAAAATATTCTGAAGTTATAACTATGAGATCCATTTATCATCATAGCGATCATATCCACTTGACTAAAGAATTCTTTCGACCTAAGTCACAAATACAAATATGATTTTAAAATTCTTCAGTTTCTACACTCAAAATTAAGAGTACCACTAATTATTAACATAAGTGCACTTAGAATTGGAAAGTCATTTAAACCATAACATTCCTTGCGCAAACAAAATAAGTTCTAGATCAGTAAATTTTAATTGGCAAACATGTTTTCTTCTAAAACTTCTCTGACTCTTATGAAATAATTTCCATACCTTTCACTGTATATTTATATGTTGTCTTTGTTTTGAAAAAACATGTAAAATTAAATGGTAGCCATCTTCCTGTGTACAGTCCTTCTTTATCTTTTTATTTTAACTTCGAAATTGGTATCTCTGGATTTTTTCCCACTTTATAGCAGGTATCTATTGCATTTCGTTTATAATAAAGAGAAAGAAGAAGACCTTTCAATGATAGCTAGGATAGATTACAAAAACGCAATTTAAAAAATTATCTTTTAACATGTAATATGATACTGATCACGAAATAAGAAAAAAACAAAACACAATTTATATTTGAAAATTACAAAAACACAACAAGATTTTATCGAAAGTAATCCTTATCCGAGATAAACTGAACATACATATAACATTTGTTACATGATGTATAGTCCATTTCAACATATTCTGATTGTACTACACAACCATCTTGAGGGTGTGGGTGAGTGTGGATTAAGAGAATATAAGTTTATCCGCATGCACATCCTCCATTCTTTTTTTCCTATTTTCTGTTGTCTCTTTGATTTTGATTCAGTATTCTATTTTAATCAGTTTTTTCCTTACTATCAAATTTTCCTAATGTTTGTAAAATACCCGATTGATTTGTGCCAAAAAATTTTCTGTCGATATCCATATTAGAAAAGTGGTAAAAAATCGATTTTAATTGATTTTTACTTGTTAATTCATAAATTGTATGTATGAAAGATAAATTTAAACTATCTTAAGGGATTTGGGTCTAGATGCTAGTTGATCATGATGCTCTCATGCCTACTGTCACAGCTCATTATCACGATGGTTTATCATCATCAGAGTAGTATCATTCAGTATACCGTTTAAAATTTGTCACGCACACGCATTATATATGGTATGTTGGCTAAAAGGTTTTTTCT
>CAJNOI010001745.1:0-12828 GCA_905250115.1 Adineta steineri | reverse complement strand
TATTCGTGGAGCTGTGCATAGCACTAGAAGAAGATAACGTTTTTTTTTTGTTATTTGATGATAACACAACAAAGAAAAAAACATCTTAGTAACCTTTGTAACGCACAGCAAAATCGTATGGGTTGTAAAGTGTTAATACCTGAGAAAAGGTGTTGGAATCATCTAAGATTAAATAAATATTTAAAAAAGATTCTGAGATAATTAATTTTTATCTTACCGAGATAGAATAGAAGAGAATTCGATGAACAGAAGAAAGGTAATTGCGAAGCATTGTGACTCAAATGTGTGGGTAAGGACATCAACACATCTGTAAGGTACAGTTTTAAAAATGAGGAAAAAAAGCACATGGATCAACGGTAGAGATATATCGTAGGGGGTGCGTCGATATATGACTCATCATAAGCAGCTGACAATTATAGAATGAAACTAAAAAAAAGAGACAGCAGTTATACATTTTCTCTTTTTTTTAGAACTTTGTTCTGCTATCTTTAAAGTAAAAAAAAGACAATGAATATATTTATTTTATTTTTGAATACAATGAATTATTCTGTTGAAAAGAGCGTCATCTATCGTATTCTATTATGAGAGAAAGAAAAATGAAATGCAGAGAAGTTTCGATGACAACGATGACTTTTTTTGTATTGTGGTATAGGTCAATCTCTTAACGAGAGGGGTTATTTCTTCAAGAAAAAGGAAAACATTTTAGACGATTAACAGTGCATGACTTTTATGTTTGTCTAATATGAAAGTGAATTGTCATTAAGTACAAAAAATCACGACACATTAAACAAAAATAAAATGTATAGTTTATTTGTAAAACAAAAAAAAACAAATAGTCTTAAATATTATAAAGGTAAATTTATAATATCTTCTTCAACCATATGAATGGAACCACCTGTATTCAAAGCATTTGTATTTTACTGATAAACAATTATTACTGATACAAATCGTATTAGACTCTGTACGTGTTTGATTGTCATTTATACAATGGAATAAATTTAAATAAGGTATAATTGTATTAGCACATTTTGATCATAGACAACATCCATAATGAATATGCTTACTTATAGTGAGAAGTGATAAATATCTTTATAAAGTATTTAAATTGAACTAATGGTTTTAATATATTTCATTTTGAGAGTATATCGAAAAGGTTTAGTTGTCTGAAAGATTTTGTTTTTGTCCAGCGGTAGAATCCCTATATCAGAAGTCCTCATTGGAAGCGACACAATAAAAGATGTATCCAAAGCTTGGTTATGTTAACATTGTTTTGAGCATTTGGAGGCGAAGGTTGTGATAGAAATAATTTCTCACTGCCCTCGCCCACACTGCAATCAACTATACATATATATTATTCTTGTTTTCTTTCTTATGCGGTTGACTGAAAACAGTTGTAATGATACGCACTTTCACAATTTCGTTTCATGTTTTTTACGTCATGATATACAATACAGTTCGACATATTTGATGATGACAAATGCGTAGTAGAATGTTACTCGGTACGCAACTCTATTTTTTCTAATTGCGCAGCTATTAACTGGCAATTATATATCGATGTTATAATAAAATATATCTTACACAAATATTTGTATACAGAACACTAAGAAAATGTCCCGACCTGCTGTCAATCAATCTGTTAAACATAGAAAACCTCACGCTAAAGATCGTTTAATAGGTAATGAGTTTGAATACGGAGGTAATACGGGACTTGGTTATCAACGTCCCCGTATAAGAGCTGTTTTTATTCCAAGTCAACCACAATATGGTATGGCTAATCAGCAATGTCCTCCAAGTCAACCACAATATAATATGGCTAATCAACAATGTTGTCCAGGTGGTATGGGTGGTATGGGTGGCATGGGTGGTATGGGTGGTTATGGTGGAGGAGGAATGCCAGGAATTCCAAATAGACCTTTTGTAACGGCAGACGAAGTATTTTTTGCTTAGTTTTAACAAATTAAAATAATAATCATGTAATATAAACATCAGGTTTCAAAGATAAAACACGAGTCAAAACAAAACGAATGCCAAATTATGTTTTTCAATTTATCTTCTTTTTTCGTATTTCTATCAACTATATATAGTCGCACCTCCAAAAACATTAGTTTACTTGAGTCATTGAAATAAAATAAGTATCCATCGTAGAAAGCAATTCTTTCTACACCGATGAATCAACCAAGTATCATTTCTCAAATTGAATTTACGAGGGTGTCGGTGTGGATGAGGTCGTTATATTACCATGACACCCATACCCAAAAATGAAATTTAGAACGCAAACAGTTGCATTGAATATCAGAAAAGATAGACAAATGTAATTATTTGCTCTTTTAGTCAGAGATGCAGAATTTTCGTCGTACGCCCCCGAGCGGGGAAGGAAACTTTTGAAAAACTGTGGATAAGTTTTCGCAGTTTAACCTGGAAAACTTTTGATTTTTGTAAGATTCTGCATCTCTAATTGTAGTTATCCTTATGAATTCCTGTATGCATAGATGATGTTCAATATTTCATCTATTTTTAATACGTATTATTTTGAGGGCGTGGGTGTGAGAATTTAAAAAAAGAGCAACCGCACCCCACACCCTGTTAAATATTTTTATAAAGTATTTAAACTGAACTAATGGTTTTAATATATTTCATTTTGAGAGTATATCGAAAAGGTTTAGTTGTCTGAAAGATTTCGTTTTTATCTAGGGGTAGAATCCCTATAGTAGAAGTTCCCACTAGCAGTGACACAATAAAAGATGTATCGAAAGCTTGGTTATGTTAACATTGTTTTGAGCATTTGGAGGTGAAGGTTGTGATAGAAATAATTTCTCTCTCATTTCGCCCACACTGCAATCAACTATACATGTATATTATTCTTGTTTTCTTTCTTATGCGGTTGACTGAAAACAGTTGTAATGATACGCACTTTCACAATTTCGTTTCATGTTTTTTACGTCATGATATACAATACATTCTGACGCATAATAGAATGTTACTCTGTACGCAACTCTATTTTTTCTAATTGCGCAGCGATTCACTGACAATTATATATCGATGTTATAATAAAATATATCTTACACAAATATTTGTATACAGAACACTAAGAAAATGTCCCGACCTGCTGTCAATCAATCTGTTAAACGTAGGAAACCTCAAGCTAAAGATCGTTTAATAGGTAATGAGCTTGGATACGGAGGTAATGCGGGACTTGGTTATCAAACTCCGCGTGTAAAAGTTATTTTTATTCCAAGTCAACCACAATATGGTATGGGTAATCAGCAATGTCCTCCAAGTCAACCACAATATGGTATGGGTAACCAACAATGTTGTCCAGGTGGCATGGGTGGTTATGGTGGCATGGGTGGTATGGGTGGTATGGGTGGTATGGGTGGCATGGGTGGCATGGGTGGCATGGGTGGCATGGGTGGCATGGGTGTTTGTTGTTGAGAAGGAATGTTAGAAATTTCAAATAGATCATTTGTAACAGCAGACGAAGTATTTTTTAATTAATTTTAATAAAATTAAAATAATAATCATTTAATATAAATATTAGGTTTTCAAAGATAAATCACGAGTCAAAACAAAACGAATGCCAAACTATGTTTTTCAATTTATCTTCTTTTTTTGTATTTCTATCAACTGTATACAGTCGCACCTGCGAAAAAAATTAGTTTACTTGAGTCATTGAGTTAAAATATCTATTCGTCATAGAAAGCAATTCTTCTCACACCGATGAATCAACCAAGTATCATATTTCAAATTGAATTTAGTCGTGGAATCAGGAAATGATTAATGTCTAGTTTATCTATATATAAAGGGCGATACCTACGATGAATTCGTTATATTAAAATCTAACACTTCATCCATTATACGATAAATAAATCATTTGAATTAATCTAACTCGGTGCTTCGTTGTGAGTGTGATGCAGTTGTAAGTGTTGGTGTTACATCGACTATTTACCCACATCTAGATTCATCCTCAAGATGGGTACCCTGTATCTTTGCCCACACACACGAGCGCACGTACCTCTGAAAAATAGCATTAATTCAAAAATAAGTGAGCAAACCCTTCTTTTATTTATTTATCACTTATTCTTTATAATTTCTTTTTTTACAATTTCAATAATCTCTTTCACCATTATTATATGAGGGTGAGTTGAAGGTAAAGCACATTGCCATATGTCCAGAGCACGTTCAAAATATGACAGTGCTTTCAAATATTCTTTCATATTTTTATACACAAAACCGATGTTGTTGTATGAAGTAGCCAATGAAGGATGATTTGAAGGAAGAGTTTTTTGTCGAATTTTAATTGCTTTTTCTTGAAATGAGAGTGCCTTCGAGTACTCTCCTGTCTTGTTATACACACCATCGATGTTGTTGTATAAAGTAGCCAAATCAGGATGATCTGGAGAAAGAGTTTTTTGACAGATTTCAAAGTCTTTTTCGTAATATGAAAGGGCTTTCAAGTACTCTCCTATATTGGAATACACTAAATCGATGTTGTTGTATGAAGTGGATGTGGATATTCTTTTTCATCCACACCCATAGCCACAAGGTGGTTTGGAAAATACACATACATACTAGTACATATATACTAACTGACTTTTTCTTTCATTTATACGTATCTGATGATGTTCTTAGGTAGAACGAAACATCACAAATAGTGTTTTTAAGTAACAAAATAAAATGATTGATAGTCTTATTACTTGTCTTACCATTATTTAAATTCATACTATGAAATGAAGTTCATGATAGCTTCTCTAACTTCAATGTTTTTATATTTTTATTTCGAGAACGAGAATAAAGTAACTCATATTTAAAACGAAAAAAGGTTTGGGCCGAAACAAGATCAAAAATGTGATTAAATATTCGAATCTCATCGTCACATTCTCACCCAACATTGGCATCGTACGAATGGAGCTGTTCGCTGACGATTTTATTTACGATCTTCTGTTCAATTGAACTCATTTCTTTTTTGTTATTCGTATAAGGACCTACAGCATTTTGTGAGATACTATTGAAACTAAGTGATCCGTTATCTTTTTGAGAGAAGCCAGACACAAAACGATATTGTTTTGAATCACCATAAATTCGATAGTACCATTGCAGTAATTGCTTATGCTGTGTTGCATCATTCGATTGGTAACCAAAATGATTTTCACAAACAAGTAACACAGTATTTTCATGGTTCTTATCGACAGGATAAAGCACCAGTCCTGTTTTTCGCCCTCGACATTTGCAATTATGAGGTGACAAACGAAATCGACTTGAGATCGCATATTTCTGCCCACTAATATCGGTTACAATATAATTACCATACGGTCCGTGACTAATTTGGTTGGCGCCCATATTACAACTATTACTCTAAAAGAAAAACATAGTTTCTCAGACGCTCAGAAAAAAATCGGTTTGTAATCGATATCAAACGTGAAATCATAATATCTCAATAAAACGAGTAGCTTATAAATACTATACCATCCTATTACTGAGGGTTTGTCTATCTGTAATGGAGATTTCAAGTACTAACTCGTTTTCAAATTTGGGTAAAATCTTTCGGATGAGAGAGACAAAATACTCAGTAAGTGGTATATGATATATGCGATTTCACTCTATTTACCGAGTACGTCGTTTCTCTTTGTTCTGTTCTGCTGACTTTTTCGTTTTATGGACCAATATTTGCACTTAAATAATATCGTTCGAACGAATCTTCTATATTTCGTCGACAAAACGTTTGTCGAAACATTTTATCAAAAGTGTGAGTGTGAATGTGGGTAAATGGCTAGAGAGTGGGTGTGGGTGTGGATTAAGAGAAGACAAACGCCAACACCTACACCCACCACACCCTCACCCACACTCACACCCTCAAGATGATGATGAGAGTGTGGGTGTCTCTCTTTCATCCACACCCACGCCCTCACCCATCTCCACGACCGTATACGCAGAAGTATGATCATTTACGAAGAAAAACGGAAGAAAACTGAGATCGTATTTTGTTTTCGTATACAAAGACCGTAAACAATCGTTTCATTATCCATAAATAATCTTCAGGGTGGACGTGGATGTGGGTTGGTGAGGACGATGGGAGGAAAAACACCTTTACACGAACCCATTCAACTTCACCCTTACACCCACACCCACCCTCATTCCTGCGTCATATCGTTCCTGAAACCACCAGCCTTATTGCTTCTTTTCGTATATAGCTGATCTTACAAGTGGCGGTTTGTGATTACTGATTATAAAATTATATAGCTTTGTTTTTTTATGACGGTGTTGTTGTCGTCGTTGTTGATAATGGAAAATAAAAAACTCCATATACTCTTCTTTATAAAATGCCCACTTGCCTGAGACAACTCGGTTGAAAACTCACTTTTTACTCGTATTCTGGTACATTTTCTACCCTTTTTCTTCCTCTGCTGAACAAAGGACAAATTTGTTCAAGCTCATACGCTTCAATGAAAAGAAGAACAGATAGCTTGTTGCTGTAAGAATTGCAGGTCAAGACAAGGAAGAGTGAGTAGTTGTGTATGCACCAACGAAGAAAGTGTCTTGAACTGCATGCTTAAGTCCGAAATTTGAGCCTGCACGAGTTTGGGGACACACGATTCGGTTTGAATTAACTACCTTGCTACGGCTTGATGTCCGAAACAAACTCTTGCCATCAGTGGAGGCTATGTCAGAGGAACTGCCATTGCATTTTCTATGTGCTACGATAATTATCTCATTCAATTTTGTTTAAAAATGGTAGAGGGTCAGTTTGAGTTCTTATGACCATCCACCTTCTCCCCCTTCTTCTGTGTGCAGTACACATATCTAGAGAAGCTTGTTCCTTATTTTCTTTTTTTAGATAAAGAAAACGGCTACTTCCTTTTCGTGCCTTCCTTCTTTTACCTCTTCATCGATGGGATCACGTGACTTTTCGCTTGTGGCCAAAGAACTGATTCCGGTACGTAACTCCCGCGATCCGAACAACGGTGAATTGTGGTCGGCTAGCACGCATGCTCCTTTCGCCTTCCTTTCTATGTTTACAAAAGGAGCTCTGGCACCGGCGGTAATCATTGCTCCTAAACTAACCTACGAGGCAATTCTGAACATCCGTGCATGGTGGAAGGGAGAAATCTCGGGTCAGCGATGTGTGAAAAATTTGCTCGATGACGTGGCAACGGTGGCAGGAGGAATGGGCGGTGCCTGGGTCGGGGCGGCCGCTGGTTCCATATTTGGTCCGATAGGTGCCGGTGTTGGCTTTTTTATTGGCGGAGTCATCGGTTGCTTGGCAGCATCGCAGCTGTCGAAACAACTCACAGAGAAACTGTTCAATCTTCCACGAAGCGTGGCGCTGGAAAATGCCTATCGCTATTTCGGCTTGACGCAATCGTGCTCCATCGGCGACATCAATGCGGCCTACAGACGACTGGCCTTGGTCAAGCATCCGGACAAGGGCGGCTCGAATGAAGATTTTTTCGAATTGCAAGTCAACCTTGCCATCATCAAAGAATATCGAGAGGGACTTTAATTGAAGTTTTTTTCAGTATTTTTACTGTTAGCCCGACAAAAAATATTTTCTAATCAAGCTGTACAACTAACTGGAATCAACTATTTTTTCACTAAAGCCAAGATATCTGCTATTCCAACTTGCTCTTACATTCTGGGATAGAAAGTTTCCTTCGAATAATCGAACTAATTTTTATGGAATGTTTGCATGAACCAGTTTGGTTAGTACAGAAGGGTGGGGTTGGGTGAGGGCGTGGTGTTAGTAAGGACGAGGGTGAGGGCGGGGTGTGGGTGGGTGTAGATAAGTAGAGATCGGTTTAGGGTGGATGAAAGATGTAACAAACATCCTCACGCACACCAATACTACACCCACACCCTTTTAGAAATAAAACAATTGTTTATTGAAAATTAACCACCAACCGATCGTCTTGTGCTCGAAATATCTACATTCTACGATAATATTGCATCAAATTATTTCTTTTCGAAAGATTATTTATCAGCATTACTAATGTGTAAAAAATCTATTGACATACGTTCAAATATTGTTTTGAATTAATTTTTCATCTATTTATACCAAACATAGATAATTACAAAAAAACAGAATGTCCACAATTTTTCTAAATATTTATCTATTTTGATATACACAATGTTGCAGAAAACTTGATTACAAATTAATTATTGATTTTTGACAGTTTTCAATTCGTTGAAATAGTACGGTTAATTAATAATAGGAACGCTCATTGAATACTGATTATTTTATTCTTAGATTGAAAGCTAATGAAACCCTCAGAGCTGTATCTTTGACTGCATTGCTGACAATCATGACTTTTATCTTACTAAAGAGAATAAAATTTTATAGCTGCTGAATACGGGTCTTAAAACTACCTACTCCTCGTGTTATTCATAAATATTTCACTCTTTGAAAATATACTAATACTAGTTGAATCTTCACTTTATCACATGATTATCTATGCACTTTTTAAGTACATTTTTATTGTATTTGTTATAGGATAGAATCACAACAATTAGAAAAAATGAATGGAATATCGAATTTCCACTTATCGATATGTGAATAGATGCATCTGTTATATTTCAATCTGATTCACTTAAGATTCTCTCGGTGTTTTAGAAATGAAAATACACATTTTTTCATCATATTCTCTTATTCTAAAATCAACTATGGCTACAATCAATATCTACTGCTTCGTCGTTTTCATTCTTCTCAGGTAAATAATTACTCATTTTTATCACTAATTTTGTTAATATTCATTGATTTCATATTTTAGCATAACAGGTTTGATTTTTATTCTATTTTATATATAATATTTTATCACTTTTATAGTTCAAATCAATTCTCAAATATGTGAGAAAACACCTCAGTATGGGGAATGTTCCACAAACAGTGCATGTAGGTGTTTTCATATGATGGGTGCTGATGATAATACAGGCATTTGTGGTTTCCTGTGGCCAACATGCTCTCGTCTTTTACGGTGCAATTCCTCAGACAATTCATGTCTTCAATCGAACACAATCTGCGTTCAGCACCCTCAATGCGATGATCTTCCACTTTGCTATCCAGCTACAATGATTGATCAAAACATGTGTCCACCAATGAAAAGTGAGTGGGTCGATGGATGATAGATGCAACATTCTTGTTCACACCCTCAAGATATGTGAAACTATAAATTTCATGTGTTTTAGATAAGATCAACCTCAAATGGAAACAAAATGCCATCACTGTGGCTGGTGGAAATGGACAAAGACAACAATTAAATCAACTATATTTCCCTCAAGGAATCTTTATTGATGAAAGGAAAAATATTATCATTGCTGATACTAGTAATCATCGTATTGTTGAATGGAAATACAATGCAAAAGAAGGACAAGTCATTGCAGGAGGAAATGGGATGGGAAATCAAATGGATCAATTGTTTCATCCAACAGATGTGATTTTTGATGAACAAAATCATTCGATCATCATTGCTGATTTTTTGAACAGACGAGTGGTTCAATGGGTAAATCAAAAGCAACAAATTCTTATTGACAATATTCACTGTCGTAGCTTGGAAATGGATAAATATGGATTCCTTTATGTTTCAGATTATGAGAAGAATGAAGTGAGACGATGGAAAATGGGTGAATACAATGAAGGAATTGTAGTGGCAGGTGGAAATGGCAGAGGAGATCAGCTCAATCAACTCAATTATCCTACTTTCATCTTTGTTGATGAAGATCAATCTATTTATGTAACAGATGCAGGTAATCATCGTGTGCTGAAATGGAGAAAAGATGCAAAAGAAGGAGTTGTTGTTGCTGGAGGAAATGGTGAAGGAGGAAATCGCAATCAATTGTCTGCACCTCAAGGTGTAATTGTGGATGATTTGGGTCAAATCTATGTGGCTGATAGTGAGAATCATCGAGTGATGCGTTGGTGTGAGGGAAAAAAAGAAGGTGAAATTGTTGTTGGTGGAAATGGGATAGGAGGTGAATCAAATCAATTATCTAGTCCCGCTGGTTTATCTTTTGACGATAAAGGAAATCTGTATGTTGTTGATGTATCGAATCATCGAATTCAAAAATTTGAAATAATCTTGTGAACGAAATTTTGATTTTGAATAAAAGAAAAGAAATTTTACTGAATAAATGGTCGAGAAATAAAAGGAAAAATAAAGTTTTATTGTTGAGAATTAATGAAAAAAATCGAATAAATTTTAGGTGAGAAAATAACGAAGAAAAATCTTCTTGGTTTTTTATGAACCTTGAATTGAATTTGTAAGTTTTCATTAAAAAAATCGAATAAATGAATGTTAAATTTTTGTTGAATTTTTTAGGAGAAAAGAAAAGAGAATCTTTTTATGTCAATGAACAACAATAGATTGAAATTGAACAAAATTATTGACATTTATTTGATAAAATTATTTGTTTAAATGATTCATTTGATTCAATTTTTTTACAATTAGAAACTTTAGTTAAAGATGTACAAATTAAACCTATGTAGGTTGATCGATATTGGTTCTCTCCTAGAAAACGTTTTTAATAAAAAGATAATAATAATAATAGATTTATTTCGCATTTTTCATAGAATTTTTCTTTTTTAATTTGAAAATACAGATATTCCAACAATAAGTGATTCGAATTTCTTATTAATTAAATAAAATAATCAGAGATTTAATAGAATAGATAAAATATTTAAACATGTATTATGATTTCGAAGAATTAATATTAAATGCATAGTATAATCAAATCCTTCTAATTTCTATTAATATACAATAATACTTTTTCATTTTGTATTAGTTTCGTTTATAAAAATTCTATAAATTGATTTATTATTTGATTTGAAAGAAAGGATAACAATAGAAAGAATATTGTAAATAAACAGAATATGATTTATATTTTTTGTTATTAATCAATGAATAAAGAATATTGAAAAAAATAAAACATGATTGATTATGGTTTCTATAATAATAATATTTGTTTAAATTGTATATAGTTTTCAATAGATAAAAAAAAAACATAAAAAATATTAATTAATTTAATAACGTAAAAATTTTTGTATTCTTTGATTTAATTCATCCGCAACATATAAATTAAGTTGATTATCAAATGCAACTGACGTAGGATAGTATAACATAGTTGAATTAAGTCCAAGTATACCTGAAATTCCTGCAATTGTTGTTCCATTTGATCGACCAACTAAATATAATTGTATACGTTGATTTAACGTATCTGCTACGTACATATTACCCATTGGATCATAGGTAACAGTTATTGGATGATTAAAACTTATTGAATCAGTACCAGTCAATCCTGTTGAACTTCCAGCAATTATTGTCCATTTAGAATCACCTATTTTCCATCGAACAATATTATTTGCACCATTATTTGAAATAATAAGACTATTTGTTGATGAATCGAAAAGAAGACCAGCAGGATAATTCAATTGTGTATTATTTATTCTTAAACCATTTCCACCAGCAATAACAGTACCTGTTAAATTACCAGATAAATATTTCATAATACGATGATTATTAAAGTCAGATATATATATTGTATTAGAATTTGGATCCATAGCAATACCATATGGAATATTAAACTGATTTAATCCAGAGCCAACAGAACCTAGAAAATTTTATCAAAACTAATCATTTTTCTATAAGGAAAAAAGGATTTATTCACCTGTTACACCCGCGACGTTTGTTCCATAAGATGCGCCATAGTTCCATAATTGAATTCGTTCATTATTTGAATCTGCTATATATAAATTATTATTTGTATCCATATATAAAAATGTTGGTCCATTTAAAGAGCTCATATTTGTTCCTGACACAGCATTTGCTTGACCAGCTATTGTTTTACAAGTTAAATTTCTGATATTACATTTTTGAATTCTATGATTATATCTATCGCTAATATAAAGATCACCAAATGAATCAAATCCTAAACCAAAAGGATTAGATAATTGATTTGATGTATTTCCTCTTATGCCTGCAGTGCCAAACAAAGTTATACCACTTGTATTCCATCGAAGATAAGCTTCAAGAGCTAAAACAACAATAATAAGAAAAAAAGTTTTCTATGTTAAAATTATATTTACAAGGTATATTTGTAGTTTTTTTCGTTTTTCTCATTAGAATAATAAGAATAATAGCTAGAATTATACCAAGAAGTATAAGATAAAGAAGAGTAATAAAAGACATTAGTGCGCGTCGTCGTGAACATCGACAATAATATTCAATAAAATTCCTATGTTAAATATTATAAACTAATTAAGTTGTAATAATTGTATTTACTGTTTCTTTTTATTGTTGATTGAATGATGATGATTATTTATTGGATTTCTTAAAGCTTCTATTGTTCCCGACCGCTATATTTTGGAGATTATTGAATAGAATGAAACAAAAACTAATATGAAATCTTACATTTTTGTCTACAATATGAATATTTGATGTCGATTGATTGCTAATATTATTCTAGAAGAGAAATATTTATATTTTAAAATAAAACATTCATTGAGTTACTTGATGATCAATATTTTTTCCTGTTTCATTTGGAATATTAATACTTTTCGATGGATTTTGATGAAACTATAATAAATATGTAAAATATTTTCTTTTTCGATAGGTTCATTTAATTTTTGTATGTTAATTAGTTTGTTGTCTTTTCCACCATGAACAAACTTTTGAGAAAGTAACCTGTCATCAAAAGAAAAGATTATTTTTTTCATAGGTGACAAACTCATATTTTGCTATTTCGATGTTTCTTCATCGAACTAATTTAGAATGTATTATTATTGAAGAAACCAAAAAAAAGAAAACTAGACGTATGACAAACAATAAAGAATGACTTTGATCA
>CAJNOI010001744.1:0-10545 GCA_905250115.1 Adineta steineri | reverse complement strand
TACGACTCTCTTACCCTGACCCTACCCTACCCTACGACTCTCTTACCTGACCTTACCCTACCCTGCAGGATAGGGTAGGGTAGGACAGGGTAAGGGTACCCTGTACATCTCTAATGTAAAACATAATCTCAATATTTTTTAGATTTGATATAGTCGTTTGTTGTAATACAAATAAGTTCCTATATAATACACATTTTTATTAGATCCATATGACTTTCTCTCGGAATATAATTAATATTCATTGTCCATTGAAAAAGCATAAAATATAAGATAATTATAAAAGAGAAAACTATATTGACTATTGATTTATACACAATAAGACGCAAGGGATCGTTATAATTTATTTTTGAAATAAAACAAAAAACTTTCTTCTCCTTCTTTTTCTTTTCTGATGACTAACTAAATAAAAAAAAATCTTCTATAATAGTCATATACTATCTGATTCTGTAAAATTTTATTTGTTCTAATAAATATTTTTATAGTATTAAATGTGAATATAATTAAATTACATATTTTCACTTAATCAAGATTGATAAGGTCAAATTTGGATTGTTTGAAAATGCATAAGAATATTATCATAGTATTAATGTGAGAGTTAGTATTAAATAAAAGATTTATTTATTTATATACATTCAAAACTTGAGTTACATATAGTTTATAGACTTTTAATCATCAAACAATAATAAATAATATATTTTCTACTTGTCTCATAATTCAATTCTACTAACATTTCCTCTTTTACTTTTATAAAATAATATATAACAATAAGCAAATTTATTTCTGGATTATTTTTAGTATATAATTATTGTTATTGTTCATCATATATATACTATTTTATTTAGATATTAATCATCATGGCTGATAAATATTTGAAATATCTTTCGATTAAATCAATTATTATTATTATTATTGCGTAAGAAATATTATATTTATTTTATTAGATTACATAATAAGAATAATTTTTGGTAGATGTTTAATTGATAAAATGTCGACTCTCTCTATTTGTCCAACGGCTGTTTGGGCATTGAATGCAACAACAGTAGTTGATTCCACACAGATACGAGTTAAAACCCCAGTTACCATTATTGTCGACAATAACAGTAATATTTATGTGGCTGATACTGGAAATTATCGTGTGCTACAATTCCCAGCAAATTCCACTACAGGTATATTAAGAATCAACGGTAGCTCTGGTACTGGATTGAATCAATTCTCGGCGAGTAAGTATACAATTCTTTTATTGATATTTTCATTGCGGTTTTTCGATTTGTTCTAGTGATTGATATGGGTATGGATGCTAATGGTAACATCTATATACTAGATCAGACTTTATCACGTGTAACAAAATGGACACCAGGATCTGCGAGCGGAATTCTTGTAGCTGGTGGTGGTCCTTTTAATGATTATTTTGATGGACACGTGGACATTATGGGTCAACCTGGTGGAATGTTTATTGAACCTCAATCATTATTTATTTGGATTACTGATACAAACAATAGCAGAATTGTAAAATGGGTAAATTCATCAACAGCATTAACAGTCTGCGGTAGTTATGGTTCGAACTCCAACCAATTTATTAATCCAAAAGGATTATTCGTTGATACAGCTGCTGGAAATACACTTTATGTGGTAGATAGTGGAAACCATAGGGTACAAATGTGGCTTCCAGGTGCAACTAGTGGAGAAACTGTTGCTGGAATAACAGGTTACCGTGGTGCTGGACTCAATCAGTTGTGGAATCCATTAGCAATAGTTGTCGATAGTTACCAGAATATGTATATTACAGACGTGAGCAACAGCCGAATTCTCCAATGGAAAGTAGGTGCAAGTTTTGGAATGGACATTGCAGGAACGACACAAACCACAGGATCATCGTCAAGTTTACTTAATTACCCATCTAGAGTTAGCTTCGATTCGAATGGATCGCTTTTTGTTGCTGATTCTAGTAATCATCGGGTACAAAAATTTGCTGTTTCTTGTCGTAAGATTTATCTAAGATTAATAATTTGATTTTAATATATCGATATTCTTTTTTATTATAGCGATAAATATATCAACTACAACTGTTTCATCAGTAGTAACTACGACAAGTAAGTATCATATTATTTTAAGCAAAATAGATATTCATTTTAATATTAATCGTTATAATTTTTTACTGATTTTGAGATAATATTTAACATAAATAAATAATATTTTTTTAATCTAAAGGTAGATAAGAAAGAATATTTTTCTATGAAAATAATTATCGATCTTATAAGAATAATAAAAATTTCATATATTAATCTTAAACATTTAAGTAATAATAGATCTCATTTCTTAAATTCTAAATAATACATTAATAAGATATTGAAATGAAAATGAGATATTACAATTGGCTCTATTAGATCATTTAAAATAATCAAATGATTCAATTTAAATCGAATAACTGTAGAATTCAAAAGTACGCATATAGGAAACTTCTAGGTTTACGATTGAATAAATCCATATCGAACAATAAGGCATAAAAACTTTCGTATGGAAAAAAAATTCAACAAGAAGTAATATAACTTGGAGACTAAAAATCAGATAGGTGTAGTTTAAGAAATGTTTTTTTATTGAATTACAAAATAGAAATTCAATTCTTAATATCAACACTTTTTCTCACTTATTATTGCATATATAATAAACTCATAAAACACATATTGTACTATATTTTTGTTTTTATTAGTGCCTATTTCGACTTCAAATTGTGCAACGACTGTTTGGGCATTGAATGCAACAACAATTGCTGGTTCACCTATAGGTGTTGCAGGTTATACTTCAACATTGTTATATTATCCATCAGTAATCGCGGTTGATACAAATGATTCGATTTATGTCATGGATTATAAAAAGCCATACTTTCGTATGCAAATTTTTTATCCAGGTAGTCAATTAGGAACAACAATCATTAACACCACCAGTGGCGCAGGTCTCAATCAGTTCTCCGACGGTAAATAATTTAAAATAATTGATATATAATCAATGTTTTCTTCAATTTAGTCACCGCTGTTAACATAGATGTGAGTGGTAATATCTATATACTTGACGCGGGAAACACTCGTGTTACAAAATGGGCTCCAGGAGCATCAACGGGCATACTTGTAATCAGTAATAACGGATATGGCAATTCTCACAACCTACTAAGTACTGCTTGGGACTTATTCGTTGAACCAAATACATCCTATATTTGGATACTTGATCCTTACAATTGTTGGGTTGTGAAATGGATCAGTCCATTGAGTGCTATACTGGTTGCCGGAGGAAATGGTTGTGGTATACAAGCTAATCAATTTAATAATCCAATCGGATTATTCGTTGACACATCTGATTCGAATACATTTTATGTTGCAGACAAAAATAATCATAGAATCCAAAAATGGCTTTATGGAGCAAGCAATGGAACAACAATAGCCGGACAATCAGGTGTATCTGGTAGTGCACTTAATCAACTTAGTTACCCATATACTTTGACTATGGACACGAACAAATCATTGTACATTGTGGACTCTGGAAATAATCGAATCGTTTTATGGTTATTAGGATCTACATCGGGTATCGTCATTGCTGGTTTAGGTATTCCTGGAGTATTACCATCTCAACTATATAATCCTTACAGTGTCAGACTTGATTCAACTGGAGCACTTATTGTCAATGATCACTTTAACAATCGGATTCAAAGATTTTCTGTTCTTTGCTGTAAGTGTAATTCGTTTTTATAAAATATATTTAACGTGTATAGATACGTCTAACGAGAGGACGTTGCCAACTGTCCAATCAAATTTTTTAATATAAGCTATTGAATTAAAGATTATTCACTATGCAGATTTCAAATATGAGTATGAAAAGTCATCTTAGATCTTCATGGGATGGTTTTCTGGAAAACTATTTTCAAAAATAATAGGCTTTTTACTAACTGTTGTTTTTATCCGCTCGTATTATGGAGCATATTGAATTATCTATAAAACAACAACAACTATTTCTGTTTTAAATTGAATCCTCGAGAAAATACAGCCATGTCCATGTAAATCTATATAACAGATGCACACTATAATAACTTAATAGTAAAACAGGAGAGTTTATATTATTTTTCTTGAGGTTCATTTTTTTCAAAACAGAAAAATTTGTTATTTTAAAGACAATTTGATATACTCTATAATCTGAACAGATAAAAAACAACATTTAGTTAAAACTTTGTTATTATTGAATATCATCTAAAAAGAAAAGAAGGTTTTTACTCACAACTTATTTTGCTTAATCATATTTTTTTTTATTTTATGTCTTCTAGCACCAAATATGACGTCATCATCATCAACAGCATCAGTATTAACCAACTCAACATCAGTTGCTGCTACATTACAAAGTAAGATGGAATACATTGAATCAAAAAAAAAATATCTAAATTATATGATCATGTATTTTTTGTTATAGACACAACAATTACTGTTCCACTTACTACCAATAGTCTTATAACATCAGCAAGTGAGTAGAAAATTATTTGAAAAGAATAAGTAACTAGAAATAAAAGTTTATATGAAAAATAAAAAATATAAACATCAGATGTGTTAACTTTTATCGCATATAGAATATAGGTATCAAACATGACTTTAGTTTATTTATTTTAATTAAAGAGTAACTGTTAAGTGGTTTAGAAAAACAAAATTGTTTTAACATGTAAAAGTATTGCATAAAACTATAGTAATAGGATGCAGCTAAGCGTTTATAGCAACGTATTTTAACAATGCGAAATGAATAGAAAATAATAGAATGAAGTAATGCATATTTTTCATGATATATATTCATTTGAAAAGTTATAAAAATAATTCCAGTATATAGTATTTAGTTGACGTTTTGTTTATAATTTGAAACATCTAATTAAGATTAACAGGATCCTATGATAAAAAAATATATATTATAAAATACAATTGATGTATATGCATATCTTCTATAAGATGATTCTGTTATAATGTTACATACACTTAAAAATAGAATACTCCTATTTTTATGATATGAATATAATCTATTAGATAGAATGATGGATATAGCGTTGATATCTGTAAAACGTATAGGAACAAGGTAGCGCTCATCTGATGGATTCGCTGACCTTTTTCTGAAAGAAAATTTTCTATGATTATAATTAACAAGTAATGCTTGTCCAGAGACTCGCTCAGCTCTTTCTTGTAGAAAACGTGTTCTACAATACTATTAAGCTTTTTACTTGTATAGTTTGCAAAAACTAACATCAAATGTGAGTTCCTCGACCTCAACTACTATTCGACCAACCCTTAAGAAAACGTTTTTTGCTAAAAAAGATGATCCTTTGTTTAAAAAAAAGTGTTTCTCAAAAACATTTTGAAAAACTAACGTCAGATTCGAGTTCCTCGATTTTGGAAACCCTTCGGTCAAACTTTATAAAAAAAAGTTTTTTCGTAAAAAAAGTGGTTCTTTGTTTAAAAAACTGATACCTAAAAAAATTTTGAAAAACTAACATCAGATTCGGATTCCCCGACCCCGATTACCTTTGGTCAATCATTTTCTGATGACCAGCTATAAGTTTTCATTGACTTATAAAATGCTGCAATCTGATTGGCTGTTTGGACAAACAAACTTTAAGCATTTTAACGACCCTATTTAACGAGCCTATAACCCTTTCTTTCAGAAAAGGGAACTATAAAGATAAACATGTTTGTAGAATATTTCGAGTAATGAAGATTAAAGTTGAATTTTATATGAGATAAACAGGATTACCGTATTCGAATTTATTTATCGATTGTTTCTTATATTATTAACAAGATACATTCATTTTTAGTAAATCAAAAATCTGTGTATTTCTTCTAACTGACTGAACAGATGGAATTCGGAAAGCTTGTGTTATAAATATTTAATTGGTGTGCCTTATTATCATTACTTCATTACTTTTTCTTTTTTTACTTTACCGTGCATCACAAGAAATACGAATCACGATGTGTATTTATTATACATCCTTAGTAACTTGTATGTCTTATGATCTATAGTAAAGTGAAGAAAAGTCAAAGAAGTAATAAAGTAATGGTAATAAGGCACTCCTAATATTTAACTTAAACATTCTTTTCTTTCTATGTTGAAAATTTCACTTGAATATTTTTATAATAAAAAAAAAGTATTTCAATAAGAAGTTTTTACTTTCTTATATTCTATTTAATATTATTCTCGACAATGCAATGACAGTTGTTCAATTAACTTAACCCTTTCAGACCGAAATTATTATTTCTGAAACGTTTTAGTTAACGTTTAGTTTAAACACACCAAAAGAGAAAACAAGTGAAAATAAGATGTATGAAGACAATACTTATGATAGGTATTCAGCTCACAAGGTTTCATAAAATTCATCAGTATCTTGGTGCACAAGAATGCATATTATTTCATAGAAATCGAATTATTCAACATGTGTAGCTTTTCTGATACTACGGGACTGAAAGGGTTAACTTAAACTTCAATTGAGTACAAATTCCTACATTTTGTATAAAAATATAGTATGAGAAAACATAAGAATTAGATTATCAACTCCAATAAAAATTCGATTTAGGATATTTTAGATAAGGTAGAATTCTATGAAAAATCTTTGTTACAAAAATTTTATTCTCCATTCTAATATTAGATTTTATTAAGAACTCGACTAAAAAGTAAAGAGAAGTAAAATTGTAACTATGTTAAAATTGTAATGGACATAAACACAAACGAAATTATCCATTTTCTCTTTTCTAACAATATTTCATATATTTGTTATTATATTGAAAAATTTAAAGTATTCACATAGATAAATAAATCATAATCAAATAGTTAATTAAAAATCTTGGAATACTTTTACACAAGATCGATAATTAAAGATATTTATCGTATTTAAATAAAAACTATTAAGACGACTTGTTTAAAAATATTATCTATGCAATATCTATCAAACGCCACATATTGTTATGTGTTCTCTCTAATGTATCAACTGTTTTTTAAATAAATATTATATTCTATCTTCTTTCACTATTAGATAACCCAACAACTATACTATCAGCTTCGACATCAATCGCAAATTCAGTTACAGTATCAGCCACAGTTTCAAAGTCACCAATAATAACACCATCAATAACCGTTTCAACGTCACCAATAATCATACCATCAACAACAGTTTCAACATCACCAATAGCCACACCATCAACAACAGTTTCAGCGTCAGCAATAGGTACATCATCAGCAACAGTTTCAACATCACCAATAGTTACACCATCAACAACAGTTTCAACGTCAACAGTTGTCACAACATCACAAAAGAATAGTTCAACTAATACAATAACAAAATTATCATCAACAAGCGCTACAAGCTCTCTATCAACAACTTATTCATTTGCAACCCGTAATTTAAATTCAAATTTATTAGTATTATTATTTTGTTTCATTATGATTTTTATAAACAATTAATTTTTCATTTTATTCATTCATTCATTAATCTCTTTCTCATGCTTTCAATATATTTATAATTCATTTGCTTTTTGTCTAGTCAATGAACTGAACCTGCTACAAATTTTATAATCGCTTTATTTATTCAACTAACAATACTATGCCTGCATTGCTTATTTTATTTTATTTGGGCACAATAAGCAAAACAATCAACTAATTCGTAACAATTTAACTGACAAATCTTTTTTTTCTTCTAAGGTTCATAATATATTTTGAATTTTTATGAAAAATCATTTTATTCTCATATGATTGAATTTACTGCAATTTTATTGTTTTTTAATATTAAATATTTGATGTTGTGCATGTCAAGAGTGATTTTCTTAATAAACTATATGCTTTCTATGTCTAACTAAATATTAGAATATATGGAGTTATTTCTAAAAAGTGTTAGAAACTGACTAGGTATGAAATGAATGTTTTAGTAAAATAACTATATCCATGTGCATATTACCAAGTATATTGTTTTCATTGATTTATAATTAGAATCTTTTAGTTGAAGTATGTGTATATTTGATAAAAAAATGTAATAAAGATCAGTCAAAATATATTTTATTTACGGATTTCTATTATAGTACGGTGAACTATGATCTGAAAGATATATCTATGGAAGGAAAGCATGACAGAAGATAATGAGTATATAATTATTTAATTCTAGTCAATTAGAATATTTCAAATTAGTAAATATCGATGACTGGACAGTCAACAACGAATTTCCCATGATACATTATCTTGCTTCTTATTTAAATTCATGTACTACTATGTAAGCTTAAATTTTTTATTGACAAGACTTGGGTACGCTATCTCTTCAAAGCATAATTGTTATTCTTTTTTTTAATAAAATGCAATCTTCTATAAATATACAAAAACAAAATTTTCCACTGAAAGATAATATTAGATTTGTATTATTCCGCAATAAAAAAGTCTATTTTTCATTATGCGTAATATCTAAACTAAAATAGTTGTTGATTTAAAAAAAAATCTTTCACATTGATAATTCTTCATTGTATATTTTTTTTCTTTCTTTCTTTATCATCATTTCAACGATGAACACAGCAACCCTCCTTGTATCTCTATTAAAAGATTCTAATACTTCAATCTTAATTAACCAATCATGCTTTATTCTTGTCGATATTCTAGTACTTATATGTATTATTCTATCCATTTCAATGTCATTATTATTTTTATGTATTGTTTTAATCGACAAAAACATGTCATACTATTCCTATGATACTTGTTACTAATTCATGTTTTGCTGGTTTTATATTTACACTTATTTTATTTTGGGTGACAATGTCTACACTTTATAACGATCTTCAACAAATTTATTATCAAGATTTATTTTGTAACTTTCGAGGTTATATGAGTTATGTTACTTGTTTTCAACAATGTATTCTTATTTCTTACAAGCGATTCACAGTTATTTGATAGTTATTTATCCAACTCGTTTATTTTGGCAATCAGCAAAATTTCAATTTTCTCTCATTATTTTAACATGGATCGCTGCTTTTATTTATGCATGTCCACAAATAGCTACTAATGCGATCAAATATTCTGTTGATGATCAAATATGTCAACTGCCACTTCATTTTTCTTTGTTAGCAATTTATAATCTATTTTGTATTTATATATTACCAATAAATGGTATTGTATTTATTTATTTGAAATTAATTCGATATGTTACAGAAATGAATAAATGTGTTACATTAGTAAATATTTTATTACGTGCAAAGAAACAATTAAAATTGGTTTTTCGAATTTTTATACTTGTATCAATTTTCTTAACACTTGGTGTACCTTATACAATATTTGTATATATGGGATTTTTTACTTCAACACCACAATATCATTTTCGTATTGCTGTGACATTTATCGAAATATCATTAGTATTTGTTATAATTGCTTTATTTAAATTTACTGGTTTAGTTTGAACATCAATAATGAAAAGAATAAACAGACGATCAAATGTAGTCGTACAAACAATGATATAAATAATTCAATTCTTTTTATCTCAAACATTACAGATATTTCAGACTTAAAAGAGTCTCTTTCTCTCAGCACATGTGTATGACTATTGCATCGTTCAACCAATACAAAAGGAAGTTTTATAGATTACATTATTTATATCATCGCGGTAGCCGCTGCTGATTTTCTGCCGTGTTGGACATCTCTGATACATCAATATCAGTTGTATATGAAAAAAAATAAATATGATTTTTACTACGTTTGTTCTCGTAAAGTACGAAGTTGATAAAACTTTCCGCAAACTATCATTTTTTTCTATTTCTTTATTTATTCAATAGTTTGAAAATATGCAAAAGAAATATATTTGATTGCATGACTTTCATATACTCAAATCAGAAAACCTAATACTCGGATAATGACATTCATTTTAAAAAATTTTGCTAATTAGTTTTCATGGAAAGGAAACAAAAGAAAAGAATTTATTCTTTTATCCGTGATAAAAATCAAGTAACATTATACGCACCCATCTTACTTTCTTTCAGGAATAGTCATATTTCAAGGTAGGTGTGGATGTGGGTGAGTGTTGCTCTATGGGTGTGGGTATCAAGGTCGAAGAAGAGCTACATTCATCTCACACCCACCCTCTTTCATCGACCCATACCCTTCCTACAGTGAAAGAAATTTCTTTATATCCGCCATAGTAGCCGTAAACAGTTATACACCGCAACTTTCCAATGTGATTATTCGGCATTATATCATGTATGAAGGTTCTGAGGACAGCAACAAATTAAAAAAAAATGGTTCTGTTTTTCACAATTTTACTTGCATTGCAAGTGTATGCTTTGTTTTTCGAAATTATTCGAGAGCTGAAAATATTTGCCTTTTGTCTTTTATTGTTTCCAGATTTTATTAAATTATATTTTCTATTTTATTTATCAAGAGAAATCGAGGTCAGTTTGTGGACAACAATACGCATAGTTAAATATTCTAGTTTGTCCTCAACAAGAGTGGCATTTATTTCGTACGATCACTATTGCTCACTAAAAACTCCATGAAAATGATATTAAACGAGTTTTC
>CAJNOI010001743.1:0-12849 GCA_905250115.1 Adineta steineri | reverse complement strand
TTCATGTCTATAGCATTTTAATATTTTCTATATTTAGCATTTATTAAATAGAATTATACTTATGAAAAAAGACACCTAGTAATCATGAAGTAATTAATATACAATCAATTGTAAGTAATATTTATTTAATTTAATAGAAATATTAAAAGAATTTTTATTAGATTAAATCTTTGAAAGATACATCTATCCATCTTGAGGATGAACATATTAACTATAATACAGCTTCTTCTATGGATATGAATATTGCCTTTTATGAAAATGCTAATTCTGACCATGATAATCATAATATAGATCCATTTCATACATCATCTTTAAATGAATATGATGATGAAGATATAGCATTGGGTGATGAAGCTGGTGCTAATTTTGTTACAAATTTAAGTGATGATGATGGACGTGATCCACGTAGTTTAAATGTTTCACCAACCATGGACGATGATGCTGATGTACCTGCATTAATCAACCTTAGACCTTTAGAAACACCACCAATAACACCATTATTAGAAAAATCTAATACGATTGATCATAGTATTGCAACTGCAGCTAATAAAAATAATGAACCATATCATCTTCCTACTATTTCACGCACTACAACAAGTGAAAATGATAATAGCGCATATAATGATTATCATAGACCATCAACATCACATCTAGGCAGTACAGTAAGTATCAACATAATTCTTGAGATATTTTTTGAATTTTTTGTTTATTAAATAGAGTACTTTATTACCATGGAAAAATAATAATGATAGATATATGCAAAATACAGCGAATGATGATATGGTACAAATTTCAAATTTTAGTTCTTTAATTCAAAGTTGGTTACATGATTCAAATAGTTTACAATCAAATCGTCGTTCATTATCAGTTTCTGATCGACCATGGTCATTGAATTCAATTCAACGTGATATTGAACAATTTCATCGTATGTATAAGTATAAAAATGCTATTGAAGCATCAAAAAAAATGCTTCAAAATGGTATTCTTGGTAATAAAAATCTATAAAAATATTAATAAAAATAATCTAATTTAATTATATTTAGATTATCATCATCATGCAGAATATATTAGTAATACATTATCGATGTGTTCGGAATGTTATTTAAAACTAAATGATTATAGACATGCTATTCAATATGCTACAGAAGCGTTACAATATAATAAAATGGATAATGATGCATTATTTTGTCGAGCTGAAGCATTTGAAAAAGAAAAATTGTAAGTATTGCAAAATATTAAAATAAAAATAATTTTCTAAAAAAGATTTTTTTTTCAGTTCTCTTTTCAGTTATGCAGATTATACACGTATATCAAAGAATAGTTTTCACTGTAGTACAGCACAACGTGCATGTAACAAGTAAGTTTCTTTCTTTTACATATCGAAATGTTAATTGTAAGATTTGCTACGAAAATGCTCACATGTTGTCATTGACCAGTCTCGCTGTTTGTTCTAATAAATTTTCTCGTATTTTCCTTCGTCTTCTTCTAAAATCGTTTCGTCGATTAGCTATGGTGTGGGTGTGAGTATGGGTTTGGGTTAAGAGAGGATACGTACCTACTTAGAGATGTGCGGAACCAACCTTTTAGGTCCCGGTAAATTTTCTTTTATTAGGTCCCGGTCTCGGTCTCGATCCCGGTCTTGGTAAATTTTTTTCAGTCCCGGTACTAGTCCCTGTAAAGCTTTTCTTTTGATTCCAGTCCCGGTAAAGTTTAAGTTTTCAGTCCCGATCCTGGTCCTGGCAACTGGGATCGGGACCAGCACTGGTCCGGCACATCTCTAGTACTCACACCCATTGAAATCAAATAAATATTCCATCATCAACATCAAACACGATTTTTTTGATCATGCAACATTTTACCGTTCGACGTTTAACATACATACCGATTGTAATGCTCATCGTCGAAAATAAGATCGTCGAAGTGAACTTCATCGAAATAAAGATTATCGAACTTCGATGATGTCGCTTTTTAACGATCTATATTTCGACGAAGAGCATACTGATCATAATTGATTCTATTCTATAGACTGTTCGACTAAGTTCTAGAAACGGAAAACTAATTACATAGACAGAAATAATTGTACCTTATTTTTATACTGAAAAATAGAACGTAAAATACGGTTTAGTTATTCGATTATTATTGTATACATAATTATTCATCGAAAATTAATCTTCTATCCTGTTATTATTAATCATTATTCTAAAACCAAAGTCACGTGTTTTATCTATGAGATTTCCTTTTCGTTTGTAGTTCATTTGAATTGAATTCATTTGAAGTATATATTTCATTTTTATTATCAAATATAATACTATATTGAATAATTTCATTTTTCCATTTGTCATAAATCATTTGTCGATGTTTATTATTTAATTGTTGAATTAATTTATCTTGTTGTCGAGTTTTAAATGGTATTGAACCCATATTTATATATTTAGATTATCAATAGAATTAAATTCTAATGAAGCTGAAACATGGCGGGAAAAATTACCAACTGATCAAAATGATGATGAAAGTTTTTTAACTTATTTAAAACATCAAAACACATTTGAAGAAAATAATGCATATCATTGGTATGAAAAATATGCTGAAGAATTTTATTCTGATGCTTGTTTTGTTCTTGCTATTCGATATTATACATATTGTATTGAATTACAATCAAATAATATTTCAATTTATTTAAAACGAGCATCATGTTATTTAAAAGTATTTGAGGTAAAGAAAAATTAACAAAAAACAAAACAGAATAAATTCTAATTGATTTATTTTAGGCACAAAAAGCAATAAATGATTGTGATTTCGTATTAAAACAAGATAAAACTAATATTCTTGCTTTATATTATAAAGCATCTGCTTATAAATTATCTCATGATAATCATTCATATGAATTAACATTAAAAGAATACATTAAAATTGAACCACATAATCAAATCGTTCTAGCAGAATATTATACATATCGACGTGAACAAATTCCACGAAAAAAACGACGAATACGAATAAATTCTATATCATCAAAAGTTAATAATGAAGATCAACTTACGTATGAACAAATTGAACAAATACGTTGTGAAGAAATATTTCCGAATTCATCAATTGATTTAGAAAATATTACTGATATTAAAGAACAATGTTCATTTATTCTTCATTCATTTCAATTAATAACTTATCCAACAAAAAAACTTCTTGAAATTATTATTCATATTTGTCGAATAATGCTTCGAGCTGAAGATTTATATCGAAAGAAAAATGCAACGGAAGAAGTACCATTTTCTTATGTTCGATTTTGTTTTGATATTCTTGTTCAATTAACTGAATTTTCACAAATTGATATAGCGTTATTAATGATTGATCAACATTCAAGAAAATCACTTGATCATTTAATAGATTGTTATTCAGAAGAATATAATGATAGTGAAAAACTTAACCGGTTAAGAACTTCGTGAACTTTAGATATTTTCATTTCTTTTTCATTTTATTTATATAGATTGAAAATAAAATTTTATTTTTAAACAAGAATTTAATAAATTTTGAACGTTAGGAGAGGATTGATTTTACTATTTAACAGTTCAATAATATTTTTTTTTTCACCAAATTTATTTATTTTAGACACTGAACTATAATTAATTCATGTTATCTTAATGAATTAAATTTCTGAATGGAAATGCTACATCGGAAACGATTAAACTTGATATTAGACCAACTTTTCAAATATTGCAATCATTTAGTTCTATGAGTACACTACGATGTTCTGCATATGTCTTATGATTATGATCCCTCTATGTAAAAAGTAGTTTTGGATGCGTATCTGCTGCTGAGTATTAAATGCTCCTTCAACTAGTCTTCGCGTCTATACGATGCATGATAGCACTTTGATATGGTTTTATGAATAATAAGTAATATGAATCCATATTACGCAATTTTACATCAATACTAAAACGACCCAGGTCGAATAATCAGATAGCAAGATCTTGTAGGAATCATATTTGATCTGATCGAAGTAGACCAGGATCGGAGAAAAAATCGTAGTCTCTGATTTCTTGCACTAAATCGTACTTAAAAATTCTTGTAAGATTCTGTTATGTGGTACAATGTCACTAAAATATTTCATTAAAGCTAATATCTTCGTAAAATCTTACTGAAAAATACCGACGCGTCAGATCTTTGAAGAAAATATGGTCTGAATTGATGCAAGATTTCAGAGACTACAATTTTTTGTCAGATTCTCGTAAGATTTCGTTTATAGTACAAGATCTTATAAGACTTTGCAAGATCTGATGTCAGATTTTTTGATCTGGGCGATGACTGTTATATTTTCAAGAGAAAAGGTTAGTCAAATAAGCAATTTAATGTTTCTTATCAATTATTGATATTATGAAACGTATGAAAGGAGAAATGATGAAGGTATTCGATAAGTGACTCAGAATTGTATGATTAATCATTGGACATTAAGTAATATATTACTCACTATTCTTTTATGTATGTTTAGTTGTTTTCTAACATTAGATTATTATTCATGTTTCATTATCTATTGTAGAATTATATAAATCTACAAAACTAGTATATTACATTAAAAAAAATATTAAAAATATAAGTTTTATGATTGTATTGCACTATAACATATTGAATACTGTTCTTTGACTTTTACAGAGAAAAATGACAACAGTTGAATAAGATCGTACGCAAATAAAATATTGCGAACATTGATAATGAATATTATTATTTAAATTATATTTACTTTCTCGATCGATAGATCATAAAGTGCAAAGTACTATTCAACACCTGTTTTGCCAGGTATCTTTTTTTCTTCTTGAAAGGGAAAAAATCATTCTTTACTGTTTGTATTATGAACGATGTTCATCGGGAATATAGTATTTGTTCAAAAGTAAGAATCAAGGTTAGAAAAGCACTAACTGTTTGTTATTGTTTTATTACGGTTGTTCTAGCTTTATCCGGACTGCATTTTTAAGTTCATTTTTTTAACTACTTCTTAATAATAAAAATAAAAGAGTCAGTAACAAAAAAAATTTATATAAGAAATGTCGAAGAAATTGTTGAATAAAATTTTTTATCATGAGCTGGTCTTTTTGCTGATAGTTGATATAACTTCATCAAGTAAGTGTTCTGTTTGATTGTTTTCTTCTTCAGAAGTTCTTTTACTTCGCTCTAATAGGTAGAGAATCTCTTATAGTCTAAAATAATATGATTAGAATATGGAGAAACATAGATAATTATATTAATTTTTGATTTCATAAAGCAATAAAATGGTATAACGCATATTTACAACTAGTAATCTATAAATTAGCCATTGAATTTACTTGCAATAAATCAGATGAAGACAAACATTAACATAAAAATATAATATTATGATTTAGAGTTGAGTCGAATTCTGTAAAACAATGATGAATACTTATATGAATTTATTTATCTTTTGTAGCTATTTCATTTAACCAGCCTACATTTTGTTCTCTTGCAACTTGGGAAACAAATGGGACAGTTTTTGCAAACAGTACTTTGCTTGGACTCGACTCATTAGATTTGTTTATCGATACTAATAACACCATATATGCAACAAGTCCCTTGAATAAACAAGTTCTTGTTTGGCTTGAAGGAAGTTCTGCTCCGGTTAGGATTATTTCCAATAATTTAATAGTATCTTATGCTCTTTTTGTAACAAATAACGGAGATATTTATACCAATAGTGGTGGAGATGGTAAACGTATTGACAGATTGTCTGTAAACTCAACGATTGGTGTTCCCGTTATGTATACTAATGGAATATGTTATGGATTATTTATTGATCAAAACAATAATCTTTACTGTACTAGTCCTTTCGAAAATATTGTCCTAATGATTCCACTTGACAATAGTACTAACACAACAGTGATAGTTGCTGGAAATACAACTTGTGGGCCATCCGCAAACACACTTTGTAGACCTTATGGAATATTTATTGATTCGAACTTTGATTTATATGTAGCAGATACTGCCAATAGCAGAATTCAACTTTTCAGATCTGGACAAATGAATGCGATAACAGTGACTGTAAATGGAACCTCAAACGGTATTTTATTATTTTACCCAACAGGTGTTATGATTGATGGTAATGGATATTTATATATTGCCGATATGGCAAGTTATAGAATTATTCGCTCTGGGCCAAATGGTTATAATTGTGTGATTGGATGTATAGGGACAAGTGGATTAGCTTCTAATCAGCTCAATCAACCATACAAACTTACTTTTGATAGCCATGGCAATATATTTGTTTTAGGTTACGTCAATAGTCTCGTTCAGAAATTTATGTTGGCAACAAATTCGTGTGGTAAGTTCAATAGATTATTACCGATAGTAATTTAGAATAATTGAAAAGAAACACAGGTATCTAAGTACTTCGAGTTACTTATGTCAAATTTATTTAACTTCAAAATTCTATGCTACATGCTCTTGACATCTTATTTAATAAGCTTGTACGATTGGATTACATACAAACTAACTTTTGTACTTATTAAAAGCTTCTATTATCGTACTTGTAATAAGCAATTCAATAGTTAAGAAACTGAAAAATTTATTACATGGTTTTACTCAGTAAAATACTTGATGTTATTTATACAGAAAATTATACGAAGTCAGTATAAATAGACGATATTTCGAATCCTTTTTTTTTAGAATCAACTACTATGATGACACCGCTTGATACTACAATTATGAATGGTATCATTTCCTTGTCCTTCGTATCTAATTATTTCATTCTATATTTCTCTTTCTAGTTCGCACATCATCATCTATTTTTTCTCCATTATTATGTTCTAATACAGCATATATGGGTCTTAATTGTAGTATCTCTAGTAGTCTATGTGATATACTTCAACCATGTCAAAACAATGGTACTTGTCATAACACTAATCAAAATTCTCTTGGTTATATTTGTTCATGTCCATTGCATTTCAATGGTACTTATTGTCAATTTGATGATCGACCGTGTCAGCCAAATACTTGCGTCAATAATGGTAAATATTTTCTCTTTCTTAATGCATATAGAAAATTATTAAAAGTACTTATTTTTTTTCTTTAGGTATATGCTCCGAAATGTCAAATATAACCTTTATGTGTAAATGTGCAATCGGATGGAAGGGTGATCGTTGTGAAACAAAGATTAATTATTGTGCAAACATAACATGTCTGAATAATGGTGTTTGTCGACCATTATTGAGTACATATAAATGTGAATGTCTGGGACAAAGTTATTCTGGAGAATATTGTGAAAAATCAACAAATAGCCTGGTTGTTCATCAAGTAATTTCAAAATCATTTGGATATATAGTAATTATTGCTCTAATAATCGTTGCCGTATTTATCACGACTTTAGATATATTAAAATATTTTTTTGGTATTGGTCCAGTACGTAAAAACTTGAAAGGAAAGAAAAAAATTAAAAAGTCTAATCCTCAACTGGTAATACGAGTTATATACATGAGTTAAACATAATAATCACAAGTGCCATTTTTTGATTATTTAAAAAACAGTTATTTAAAATATCGATTTAATATATGTATCATTTTAAAATAAATTATTCATGAAAGAAAGAATTATAATAGAATAAATATAATATTAGTTATGTTAACAATTTCTAAAAGACAACAACGAGGACTAATTAAAGAATATGTATATAGTTTAGTGAAGCTACAATTGTTCCCTTGTAGCTGTTAAAAACAACTTATATACCGATCATTTGGATACAGACAAGTTGTTTACTACTGAAATAAATTATAATGTCTAAAAATAATCACGATTCATCCTTACTGTATATGTATTACAAGTACATTATGATGAAAGCTTCTTGTTTTCTTTACGATAAAGATTTCTATGATTGTATCAACAAAATAATTCGAATAAAAAAAAGTGCCCATGGAGTCGATGTAAATGTTTACTTGATAAAAGAAAAGTATTTTATTGATCACGTGAAAAATTTCTAAAGAACCAAAAATCGCATGATTAATACATAAATTTACTAATACGAAACAAGTCATGTCTTGTTAGGAATATTATTTTATTAATGAATACAGTGAAGTATCTAGGTAGTTACATATTTATCAAGAGTATTACTCATAACTAAAATAAGGAATATTTTTTTTCTACTAAGAATTTATCAATTTGATAATTAATACACTATTAGTAATGAAAAGAAATTGTTTAAATTACATATTTATTTATTTTTATATAAAAATAATCAAGTACATATGGAATGTGAAAATCACCGTTTATTATATTCATCTGACATAAAGAATAAAACATTTTTCAAAGAAATTAAGCTTCTTAAATCACATCTATTTGACGATTTTTCGCTTGTTTTCTTATTATTTTTGCTAGAACTGTAAATGCACTCTTCAAACCATCTCCTGTTAATGCACAACAAGGAATAATATTAAATGTTCCATTATACCATTGATTTAAATCAAGTTTTTCTATTAAAATATCAGTTGATAATGCATCAGTACGATCTTGTTTATTAGCAATAATAACTAATGGAACATTTTTCATCGTATCATGATGAAAAATTCCTTTTAATTCAGCTTTGGCAAGAGAAAGTCGATTGCGATCAGTTGAATCAATAACAAAAACTAAACCATCAACATTATCAAAATAATGATGCCATAATGTTCGTAAATGATCTTGACCACCAACATCCCAAACTGTTAAAGTTATTCCATGACATGGAGATATTGTTTCAACATTAAAACCTTTGAAAAAGAAAATTAGTTTGTCTTAAAAAAGAATATTATTATTTCTCTTGAACATACCAACTGTTGGTACAGTACTATAATCTTCTGTATGTTTCATTTGATAAAGTATTGTTGTTTTACCCGCATTATCCAAGCCAAGCATAAGAATACGTTTGGGTCCATCAGCTGATAATTTTTTTAAAACCTTTGATAAAAGTTTACCCATTTTCTGTCTTTTTTTATCAAAGCAAATATATGTAAGTTATAAAACAAAAATTACGATTTTTATACCAAAAAGAATTTGTGTTGTTAGTCAATAGTAAATGTTGAGAACGCGAAAGAAAACGATCGAGAAACAGCTGTGTCGTATGTAAGAAAAACTATTACTGTTGATAATAAAATATGTTAATCATCAAAGTCTATTCAATTCTATTATTGCACAGGTGTGTGCATTATAGTAATGCAGATGAATGAATCATAAGTAACAAAGAAGAGAGAGAGAGAGAAGAAAAAAAAGAAAAGTAGTAATGTTGATGATGAAACGATGTACATTAGTCAACAAATATTCTCGTCGTTGTGTAAATGTAATTGAATAAGAGTAAAATGGAGAAAAGAATAAGAATAATGGATTTCATTCTTTTATCACGCTTTTACCTATATATATATATAGATAAGTATTATTTTTGACACATCATTGTTTTTATTGTCCGACAATGAATGAACTGATGATTTAAGTATTTGACCTAAGCGGACAGACAAGATGTCGAGACTATTGTTCATTGTGTATATGAAAATGCATATAACTTATACTTCAATAAATTCTTAATATACAATTTCATTTTATAATAACATTTATTTTTAATTAACATTATAAAGACCTATATGATTTGTTACCTGTGAATAAGAATATATTTGACTTTTTAAATATATTTTTGTTTCTATTATCAAAGAAGATTTAAATTCAATTGCTAGAAAATATAAACGAGCTACTTGAGACTGATGATATTCAAGTGTTTTTATCAATAATTGAAATCAGTATTTAAAAATATGCCAAACATTTAAATATATATCGCATGATCTAGAAAGTCTATTTCCATGAATCATGTAAATGTTAATTGAATTACGTTATTGGAATTTATATTAGGCAAAATGACATATATAGAAGCATTTTTGTTCTTTTTATTCTTCTCAATGAACAGAGGTCTCTACTTGATAATGATTGGTTAAAAAATATACAAATAAAAAAAATGACAACAGAGTCAACCGTATGAAGTCATAATAGTATAAGTTACGCTCAAGTTTTTTCTATTGAACGAAAAAAAAAGGAAAAATTCTTTTAATGAACTATTAATATAATAAATAACAATGAATAATAATAATGATGATGATGATGATAATTATCCTGGAAAACTTCTACATCAAGCTGCACTTTATTTAAATGTTGATCTTTTAAAAGTAAGAATTAGAATAAAAATTTTAAATTAATAATTTTTTTTCTCCCGATAGGATCTATTAACAGGTGATGAAATTAATAATATTGATGCAACTGATCGTTTTGGTTGTACACCATTACATACAGCATGTATATCAGCTTCACAAGCAACACTTCAAAATGATACGAAAGTTCTTGATTCATCATTAGAATTTATTATGGTACTTATTGATCATGGTGCTGATTTAAATATACAATCTGGTGAACGTTATGATTATAAAGTAAGAATTAGATTGATTATTTTTATTATCATATAAGCACGTTTTGTCATCGAATGACAACGTTTCGTTCTTTATTTAAACAGTTGTCTGCTATTTGAATAGATCGAGAAAAAAAATGTATAAATATAAAGATGTAAAAAAAAGGACATATTCTTGTCATATAATAAAAGAAATGAAATCGTTTGTACTCCCTTTTTTCCTGTTAATAACAAATCACTTTATACAAAGTCAACAATTTATTATTGGTTGTTATTTTACTAATTGGTCTCAATATCGATCAAGTTTTGGATATTTTGATCCATCCTATATCGATCCATCATTATGTACACATCTTTATTATGCATTTGCAAATATTAATATTAAAACTCGAAGTCCAAGTCCATTTGAAATTAATGATATTCAATCCTTATCAAAAGGAATGTATGAACAAATAAATTTATTAAAAACTAAAAATCGTCGAATGAAAACTTTGTTAACATTAGGTGGTGCATCAGTAAATTCGATACAATTTCGAAATGTTTTTCAACATGATAAAATACGACGTGAATTTATACGAAATACAATAAAATATTTACGAAAATATAAATTTGATGGTTTAGATCTCGATTGGGAATATCCAATAACAGAAAAAGATCGTCAAATTTTTTCGTTAACTGTTCGTGATTATCGATTAGAATTTCAAAATGAAACTTCTCTAACAAATCGTACACGACTTTTGTTGACAGCAGCTGTAGCAGCATATCAACCAAAAATTCAAGCTGGATATGATATTCAAGAAATATCATTATTTCTTGATTATATCAATTTAATGACTTATGATTATCATGGTTTGTTTATTTTGTTCTAAAAATTGATAATCGTATCAATTTTTTAGGTAGTTGGAATTCTTATATAGGTTTTAATAGTCCGCTATATCCACGTTCAACTGAAATAGATGATCAACGTTTTCTGAATCAACAAGCAACAGTTAATACTTGGCTTGAGGGTGGTTGTCCATCATCAAAGCTTATTCTTGGTCTTGGAATGTATGGACGAACATTTAAACTAAAATCGAAAACAAATCCTGATATTAAACCATATGCACCATCGATAGGTGCTGGTTTACCTGGTAATTTCACTCGTAATAGTGGATTTTTATCCTATTATGAAATATGTGATCTTATAAAAAAAACAAAATTGGTCTACGAAATACGATAAAGAACAACAAGTACCATTTGCATATAAAAATGATCAATGGGTTGGTTATGATAATCAACAATCGATAGAACAAAAATGTTATTTTATTGCTAAACAAAATTTAGCTGGTGCAATGATATGGTCTCTTGATTTAGATGATTTTCATGGTAGTTTTTGTAAACAAGGAAAATATCCTTTATTAACAAAAATTAAAAAAACATTGGAATTACTTCAGAAACCAATACGAGCTCCTAAAACAACTCCGAAAAGCTTAATTAATATAGGAATAGATAGAAATTTTCATAGAATTCTTTTTTTTATGAATTTGTATTTTGAATTTATTTTAATATATTTCTTTAGACGCCATTACATATGATTGCTGAAGTAGGCAATGAAAAAATCTTAGCTTTATTATTATTTCATAAAGCTGATGTAACAATAAGAGATAAACATGGTTATACACCATTAATATCAGCACAAATAAATCGTAAAGTTGATACAGTTGAAATGATACAAAATGAAATTGAACTTCGACAACAAGTTCGACAAGAAACAGAAAAGAGTAAAAGAAAAAAAATTTAATACTTAAGAAAACAAAAAGAAATTATCATTTGATTTAGAATTACTTGATGCTTGTTTTGATGGTGATGTTGAAAAAGCAGAAGAATGTCTTGCTCATTTGGGTGCACATGCTAAAGCAGTATTAAATTCAAGTCCAAATGGAAGTGATACATTGAATTTTCTATATAGAGCATGTCGAACAGGAAATGTTGACTTAGTTAAATTATTATTAAAACATGGGGCAATTGCAAAACCACATCGTCAAACATCTTATTCTCCACTTTATATAGCTTGTCGAATTGGAAATCTTGAAATTGTTCAAATGATTTTAACTGTAAGAAAAAATATATAATTGATATCTTTTTTTTATTCACTTCTCTTTTTGTTTTCTTAGCATTTTCCACATTTAGTTTGTGTTGCAACACTCGAACAAATTCTTCCATTTTCTGCTGCTTGTTCACAAGGTCATCTATCTATTGTACAACTTTTATTAACATATCCAAATTATCCATTTGCATCATGTAGTATTTATGTTGATCGCTTACAACGATCATATGTTTTTCCATTTAATCTCAATGGTAATAATTGATTTTGCTGTTTTAATTCAATTATTCCGAATGCTTGAGTCAAGTTACGGAATGATTTAATTTAAAACAAAGTATAGTGTTACAAATTTATAGTA
>CAJNOI010001740.1:0-12859 GCA_905250115.1 Adineta steineri | reverse complement strand
TTTTTCGATGATGGTTGAAGTATTGATATTGAACTTGTTGATTTTGGTACAGTTGAATTTGCTCTTAATTCTTGAAGTGATATATTTCGTTTACGTTTATTCAAATCTATTGTTGCTGTTGTTGTCGACTGTTTCGACTTATTACTTTCAAGTAATTTTTTTATTTCTGTTGGTTCCATTCCACTTTTACGACATTTTCGTCGAAAACGTTGATCTCTTCGATTACCATGACATTTTATCTTTGATTGTTGATTATTATCGTCGTTGACATTCATTGTGCGATGATACTTATAGATCGATATATTTATCTAAAAAGAGACAAGAAAAAAGCATGATATATGAAATATAAAAGTTAATCAGAAAGGAGAGTAGATTGAACTTTGAATCTATATACACATTTGATACGTTCACTGATTTTTTCACAACGTTGATTAATAATTTCAATTAAAAATAAAGATAAGTCTCTATTTCCATTGATGAAAATACCATCTGTAAATAATTTTTTAATATTCTCTTCATACTTCTTTTTAAATTCATCTTTTTGATCTGCAGCTGTTGTGAGATATAATGGAAATAAATTATTTCTAACTTTTAAAGCTACTTCTGTGTATTGATTAAAGAAATCTTCTCGAATCTCTGCATTTTCAATTGTTCCGATGCCTGTTGTTTGAGCTATAGGTAAATGTTGAAACGCTTGACTAGGTGAATTATAATAATCAATTTGTTGCTTCAAGAAATTATATTCTTGTCCTGTTGTTTCTTGTTCATATTTACTTTGACAAATCTTGTTCATCATTTCAATCTATAAAAGCGAATTAAATCAAAAAGCTGTTTATTTTCTACAAAAAGAAACATACCTGATATTGATTAGGATTATGTCGAATATATTCTAATTTGAATATTCGAATATGACAATCATAATGCATCAATTCAATTTGATGTTCAATTTTTAAACGAAAAGATTGAATATGTTTTTCAATATATGCTTCTATTATTTTTTGAACCATTAACGAATAACCACATATATTATTTTTTTTTGTATTCAATTCAGTTTTACATATATTTAGTTGATGATCTAATGCATGTAATTGTTGATTGACAAAATTTAAATAAATTTCATGAGAATTGGTTGTATTGTTTAATTTAAATAAACTTGTAATATCTTTTGGCCATATTGATACGGTTTCAGATGATATTATTAAATCTCCTTCACCTGATTTCAAATATGCCGTCCAAAGTAGATGATAAGTTTGTATAATCATGATTTTATAGATTATAATTGCTACTTCCCGTAACTGTTTAATATCGATAGTTGTTGTTGGACTTGTTGATTTTATTAATAATTGTGCCTCATATAACATTTGTTTAAATGAATTATTATGTTTTGTTAAAAAATTTGGAATTTTCTCAATTTCAGCTTTCATATCTTTCATGAGAATTTCTTCATTATGTGTGATATTTGTTGATAACTCGCGCAATTGTTGTGATGCAATTAACTCCTTAATTAAATAGATGGGATAAACATAGCAAACTTTTCTTAGTAATTTTTCTATCTATATTTACGTTTAGTTCTTGTATTTCTTGATTATTATCATTATCATCTTCTTTTTCATCATCGTTTTCAGGAATCTTGTAATTCCATGGTAGATCAGTTGTTGGTTGACTATTAACTGGTACATAATGCTGTCGTCCCAATGAATATAAGGTATCTGTAATAGTAAAAAGATATTAAAAAAATATTTCCTAATACAGAATATTAATTAGACAAAAAGTTCAAACCATGTCGAGTGGCATATGTCGGTAATGAATATTCATTATGTTCTTTAGATTGATTATACATCTCCAACATTCTGTCCATTCTTGCTCTTGTAGAGCGAGCTAGATCTTCAGTGTAGCTGTTCTTCATGACTATAGTTGAAAGTAGATAACTAAAACATAAATCTACAAGCAGAAATAAAAGATAATGAATAAAAATAGAAGAAATAGCAAATTGATTAAAATAATAAAAGAAAGACTCAAGTTTATTAAAATAATTGTAGGATCATTGAGCAAATTACTACATAGGAGGACGACGAACAAGATCTTGACACCAATTACCACGACGATCATCAATTATGCGTGCATTTATATCATTACAATTGTTATTTTCAACAATCATACCATCTAAATGACCCAATGTATTTAATTTTGTTTGAGCATGAGTAATAAATAATGCTTCAATTAAACGATAAAATAATTCGGTACATCTCTCTGGCATCACGGCAATAATTGTAGCATTGTAAAGATCAAGATGCAAATTAGATTTAAGACATTCATGTTTATCTTTTAATAATTGTATTTGTTTTGAACGTTGATGCATCGAAAATGTATAATTTTCTGAAGGTAATGGAAGTAAATCATGACATGAATGAATATTCGATGGAAACGTTAATGAACAATCAAAAGCTGTACAAACACTTGATAAATCAGATGTAAGATTTTGTGTTTCTGCTTCCATTGTTGACATTGGTACAAAACACCAATATTGTGGATTACAATCCAGAAACATTTGAATAGCATATGGACAACGAGCTGAATGTTTATAAAGTAACATCTTATCAGCTATTAATTCCCTACAATTTATACATATGTAGTAATATGAATATATATATATCGAAAACAAATTTAATTACTCTTGTGATTTAGTTTGTTGTCGCATACGACTACTATTTTTTGAACCAAGAATAAATTCATGCATGATTCGATTACCATGTTCACGATGATCTATATATATAGAAGATAATTATCATGTATTAAAATAAAATATACTAACATTTGAGTTGTTCATCGAATGTTAATGATGTATATCCTATGTAATCAAATTGACCACAAGGACATGTCATTGCATAGAGAATATTTTTGGTAGTACAAGTCTAAATCAGTTAAAGAGGTAAAAAAAATTATACATGTGATAGTATATACCGTTGGACAATTGAGAATAGCTTCATATCCATTGACAAAACGATGTTTTTGTGCTGATGAAAATTGAACAACTGGTTGACTTTGTCGGCCACGAATAATAACATCTTTAATTGGAAAACAAAATCGACATGTAACTTGTTCACATGGTTTTAAACCATAGAGGGCTTTTGGTTCATCAATAGAAAAGATGCCATGATGATTGTATAATGTTGGCTTAGCATTACGAAAACAGCATGTTTTCATAAAAAATAATTCATCTAAAATATAGACATAATCATATGAGCATAGAAGCAAAAAATAGTATACCATCAATTTGTAGATAGAATTCCATTGCTAACGCAAGTTCAACTATTCTTAATTCTATCATACCAAGAGTATTCACTGGAAGTACACCATATCGAATTCGTTCTTGTATCATAATATTCATACAAGTACGAAGACGTTTATAATTATAATCAAGAGTAGCATTATCAATTTGGAAGCGTTCAGTTAAATCTCCATATAATTTATCATATATTTTCATGAAGAATGGTCGAACACTAATATGAACACTTTCATCAGTTACAGTAAATGGTTGATGAAATGGATGATGACTACGACGTCGTCGTTGTTCATTTGTTAAGTTTCGAGAAGGAACATTAGCCAAAAGTAAATGATCGCGATTAATAGGTCCAAATCGATCAAATGTTGGATAAGCTGCTAACAGTTCGAGACGATTCATAATAGGATTTGAACATTTCAATGGTTGTATTTCCTGTTTAATTGATTGTTGTTGAGGATTATTATTCTGTTTATCATCATCACCACCAATATATTCCATAGTATTTGATGATAATAATTCTGAAGACAACATTATTATCTAAAATAATAAGCTAAATAAAATAAGAAATATAACATAATACATCTGTAAATAGATATTAATTTGTTTTAATATAATGTAAATAAACAGAAATGAATCAAAATATGATGATGTTGATGTTAATAAAAAATAATATAAAGATATATAATGTCTATTATTTTAATCTAAGAAAAAAATATGATTTGTACTTACTTAAATGTTAGCTAAAAAAATATGAATATTATATAGAAAAACGATGCGTATTTATATCTATGCTACGCCCTCATATGTGTGGGAGAAAATAGTTATTTAATGGTGAATATGAATCAATGCATAGCAATGTATTTTGTTGTTGTGTATAAAAGATAGATAAGAAAAAATATATCTTTGTCCCTAATACGTGCAAATATGCTATTTCATAAAAAAAAATTTTTGAAGGAAAGAGAATGAAGAAAAGAGAATGAAGATAATAATTACTTTTTTCATATATTTTTTTCTGTATATGTACATCAATAAATTAATTAAGTAATAGTAATAATAATAATCTAATTTTCGTTCAAATCTTCAACAATGGTATTCAATAATTGCTTCGTGGAAATTTAAATTGAATTATCAATATTCTAAGAGAATATATAATAAAATAATGATCTGACTCTATATGAACTGAAAGTAAAAGAAGTAAGAGATAATAAACATGCAATATAAAAGATTTCTGATAATAATAATGGTTGATTTCATCATATATTGACGTATTCGTCCTTATTAAACATAGACAATGAAATCAGTAAAAATGAAGTTTATCAATACACAAATCTACTAAAATCTTGAAAGAAATATTACGTATAATACAACTAACAAAAAGATATAGATAAGAATACAATAATTGTGATATAAAATCATCTTATGATTATCATAGCTGACCATATCATTGAGTTTGAATACGGATAAATTCATAATATATTACCTAAACAAAATTAAAAAAAAACAACTTACTTGCTTATGTGATGATAATCGTTGTTGAATGATGAATGAATATGAATGAAGAAACTAACGTCCTTATATAGTCTCGAAGAGAAGAGAGAGAGAGAGATGGATGTACGTGACAAAAAGCGTATTATTCATATAAAAGATAAGGAATATCACGTCTTCAGAGTGGGAATGATACGTGACAGAAGGCGTATTGCTCATATAAATAATATAGAGTGTCACGTCTTAAGATTGGAAATGATACGTGAAAGAATTCGATTACTAATTTTTCCATTATCTATGTACGTGATTGTATATTACTACGTGATAACCCATTTGTCCTGGCTACGTGCTTGGAGGAGTTGATTATAGTATGAATAATAAGAGAGAAAGAGAACGGTATAGCTTGATATTCTGTTATTCATCTCATTTCATTCTCTTCATTCGTCCGAGTAAGTTGCTTCTAGTTTTTTTTTCTTTTATAATTGTATTTTTCAATCATACTTCATTGACACGATGATTATATGAAGTGAATATAAATTTATTTTTTTTCGTGCTAGTTATTATACATATACAAAATTATCTCATATCGTACAGCTCAAATTACAACAATTATGGTTGAAAAAAATATGGTAAGTTTCATCAAAAACAAACCTTTATTTCCGAAATTTTCTTTTAAAATCAGTCACGGCTAATCCAGGAAGAAAATACAAAATATAAGTGTAGAACAACTAAGAATATCGAGTAAATCATATATTTGAAATATCTAAATTATAACAATATATTAAGATAAAAAAGAAAATGATTAATAAAATGCAAATAGGATTAATGTAAATATAAATGAGTTCTCTAAACTGAATAATAATATAAAACTTGGATGTGTAATTTTATGTCATAATATTGTTTCTTGATTGAGAAATAATTAACTTATCTTTCATTGAATTATAATTTCGATTTTCTCATATAGTAATTTATGCCTTTCTCACTGTTCTGAATGAATTAAAAAATCTTTTTGATTTTAGATTGATTATTATGGAGTTGTGTTAATTTTAAAGATATATCTTAAAAAAGAATAAAACAATATTTATCAATCCTCATAATTATGTGTTGCATCCATGATTTAGTTTCATTGCACCAACATCCTTTTTTGATCTTTTCATATGGTTGCTGTTTTTCTACTTTGAATTATTCAATTGGATTTAAAAACTCATAGTTGTGAGCGTTTACTGGTACAATGTCAAGGTCTGATAAGTCTTGCTGTTATGATTCTATTACTTGTTTCATTTTTTTTTGATAGATATCTTCTTCTCGTTCCAATTCTTCAAGTTGCTTTGTTCGATCTTTTTCTGCTGTTATCGCCATTCATATTACTTTTCTATTTTCCATAAATGTAAGGCATACTAGAACTAGACAAATAGTTTCAGGGAAAAATATATAACAATAATATACTAATGAATAAGTAGCGCATTAGTGTGAGCTTGGTTAAAGAGATAGAGCTCTTGGTGATAGGTTTTGTTATTGTCGAAACGCACTACTTCGTACCAGTGACTTCTGTGTTTTCTTGAACATAAACTTCGTTATCGAACTACTAGAATTATACTGACAATAACAGTAAACAAAAGTGATCACAATAAAAAGGTCCAAAATAAAGAAGAAAGATAATTGCAAAATAATTTTTTATGTCATGCACTGTATAGAGAATGTAAGAATAAAGCACTGATCAATACTTATAAATATGTTTAACTCTGTGAGCAATTGTCATTGTCATATCTATTAAAGCCTTCGTAATACCACCTATGTGTTCTTTAAGATTTTTCATAATATGATCTTTTTGATTCTTGAGAGTCGTATGATAAACTTGTGATGGTTCAAACAATGATATTGCACTTACTAGTCGTTGATCTCGTTGTTGTATCTGGTCCAGTAAGAACAACCACTATATAAAGATAGTAATAATAACAGAAATCAAAACAGTACATACCCAATTATTGTGAGAATAAGAAAGCTAATAGTCGAGGAAGTCTCCAAAATGAGAATGATATAGCTTGCTGGAAAACATCGAGTATTTATACTGTTCGATGAGAGAGAGAGACAGAGAGAGAAAAAAAAGAGGAGAGAAAGAATCCGATTTAATCATTGGTGGAAAAAGAAAGAGGAAAGAGATAATATAAAACATTAAACAGATGTGCTATGATGTACGTCAAGGACGTCTGTTTCATGTCAATCAATTGTAAATGAATACTTAGATAAAAACCAGATGGTATTATATAATCAATTAGAGACGCAATCATTGATATTAACACTACGTAACGAATAAACAATTTGAGATTAAAAGTGACACGCATACCATTATCTTTATTGTATAAAAAAATCCATGCCATTTCCACTCTCATTCATACTGTCGATTTCCAAATTGATTTGATTTATGATTGCAATAAAGAATGAATAATACCTACAACAAAACAGACAAAAAAAAAAGAAAAAAAAAAGAAAAAAAAGAAAAAAAAAGAAAAACAAAATTGTATTTTCTCATGAACAAACTAACAAATAATTCTGAAAAATATTCAGTCGATAGCTTTTGAAAAACTCTATATTTTATATTCTAGACTCAACTGTCACCAATGCTTGGTTAATTAATTATTAATTAAATTTGATTTTTAGTGTTTCTTGGTCCTCTCATTCAATATATGACATATGAGGGTCAAACAATATTTATTGGATAGCTCTTGATAAACTCTATATTTGATCTGCAAAGCTCGACTGTCACCGATGCTTTGCTAATTAATTATTAATTAAATTCAGTTTTTCATGTTTCTTGAATATCTTGTCTAATAAATGACCAATAATTCTGAAAAAATATTTATTCGATAGGTCTTCAAAAGTTCTATGTTTTATCCGCTAGTGACAAGTGTCACCAATGATTTGTTAATTAATTATTAATTGAATTCGTTTTTTATTGATTCTCAGTCCTCTCATTCAATATATGACATATGAGGGTCAAACAATATTCATTGGATAGGTCTTGACAAGCTCTATATTTGATCTGCTAGGCTCACCTGTCACCGATACTTTGCTAATTAATTATTAATTAAATTAGATTTTTAGTGTTTCTTAGTCCTCTCATTTAATATATGACATAGGAGGGTCAAACAATATTTATTGAATAGCTCTTGAGAAACTGTATCTTTGATCTGCTAGGCTCAACTGTCACCGATACTTTGTTAATTAATCATTAATTAAATTGGATTTTTAGTGTTTCTTGGTCCTCTCATTCAATATATGACATATGAGGGTCAAACAATATTCATTGGATAGGTCTTGAGAAACTGTATCTTTGATCTGCTAGGCTCAACTGTCACCAATACTTTGTTAATTAATTATTAATTAAATTCGGTTTTTCATCATTTCTTGAATATCTTGTCTAATATGTGACCAATAATTCTGAAAAAAATTCAGTCGATAGGTCTTCAAAAGTTCTATGTTTTATCCGCTAGAGTCAAGTGTTACCAATGCTTTGTTGATTAATTATTAATTTAATTGGATTTTTAGTGTTCCCTGAATATCTTGTTTAATATGTGACGAAAAATTCTGAAAAAATATTCAGTCGATAGCTCTCGAAAAGCTCTATGTTTTATGCGGTAGAATCAAGTGTCACCAATCCTTCATTAATTAATTATTAATTAAATTCAATTTTTAGTGTTTCTTGAATATCTCCTTGAATATATGACCAATAATTCTGGAAAAATATTCAGTCGATAGGCCTTGAAAAGGTCTATGCTTTATCCGTTAGTGACAACTGTCAGCAATGCTTTGCTAATTAATTATTAATTAAATTCAGTTTTTCATGTTTATTGAATATCTTCTTTAATATGTAACCAATAATTCTGGAAAAATATTCGATCGATAGCTCTCGAGAGACTGTATGTTTTATCCGCTGGTGTCAAGTGTCACCAATACTTTGTTAATTAATTATTAATTAAATTTGATTTTTAGTGTTTCTTAAATATCTCGTGTAATATGTGACGAAAAATTCTGAAAAAATATTCAGTCGATAGCTCTTGAGAGACTGTATGTTTTATCCGCTGGTGTCAAGTGTCACCAGTGCTTTCTTAATTAATCATTAATTAAGTTCGATTTTTAGTGCTTCCTTATTATTCCATTCAATAAGTAACATCAGGTGGTCAAAGAATATGCAGTTGTTAGCTCGTGAGAAATTGTATATTTTATCTGCTAGGGTCAACTGTCACCGATGCTTTAGTAATTAATTATTAATTAATTTCGTTTTTTAGTGATTCTTAGTCTTCTCATTCAATATGTGACATCTGAGGGTCAAACAATATCTATTGGATAATTTAACATGTACACCTGCAGCGACACCCACCCACACAAACTCACATACAAACTCTCTCACTATCTATACTCAGCACGACACCCACACCTTATTTCCACTCATTCTACTCGCTTCTAATTTATTTCACACACTTCCACCCATTTCACCCACACCCTCAACATTCATTAAGAATATTTGTTGATGATAATGAACATCATGCTATATAAAAACAGGCGAACCTTTTTTTCAAAATATCATAGTAATTTGTATATACGAACGTTTCGTTTTCCGTAATGAATATTATTTTCATCGTCTTCCATATTAAAAGTAAAATTCACGTTATCCGATTATATTAATTTATTCAATAAAATAATGATGTATAAATGATTAAAATATATTTGAAATATTTAAGTTCGCGCTATTTTGACACAAAACAATTAAATATTATATGTTAAATATTATCCTTTTTAAATAAAACAATGTTAGCAACTAAAAATTCTATGATCGAAAATGTGCCATAGTTATGCAGTCATTTATGCCAAGAAATAAAATAATGAATAATCAGACCTCAGATTCGAATTCTGTGATATTAAAAACCCATTGGTCAAGTTTTTAAACATATTATGCGTTTTTTCATATTGGATGTTTTTTTGACCCCGACACAAACACACAAACTATTTTATTTCATATAAACTTATATCTATCTATATAATAGAGGAAATAAGCCCTATATGACAAGAGAAAAATAACGGACATCTTTTTGAAATAGAGAGATGAGCCGGACATTCTTTTAAAATAATATTTCTATTTCACTATTACGTGATGTTTTTCTCCCCCCTTTTTTTTTTATTCGTTTTTTGTTCGTCGCGAACTATTTTCTCACGCTGTCGCTCTTTCTAGTGTCTTCCTCTCCTTGAGGGTGTAAATGTGAACAATTACCATAAAACATAGGTTTTTTTACTATTATAGATATAGACTATCAAATGGCAAGTACTAACATAAATGATTCAATGAAAGAATCATAGCAAAATACTGAATTCTAATCATAAAGATTAGAAAATCACAGCATAGGGTGTGGACTAGCTACCATGTAGAAGAGCGTACCACAACCGGTTTTGATCTTGCTCAAGGATCTTCTCAAGTGGCTTAAGACATTTTTACTTAATTCTAATACTTAAGAATTAAACTAAAATTTCATCTACACTGTTATATGAAAACGCAATTAGCACAAAGTGTAGAATTAGAAGAAACCACAATCTAATGAGGAAATTAAACTCTGAAGACGCGTTTCGTCCTTAGTTAAGGAACTCATTTCTATTTAAAAGATGAAGTTTATACCCTTCGTATGATTGTATAGAAGAATTTAAAGTAATGATTGCAACTCTAATTATAAATTATATTATAACAGTTATTCATGCTTAATGATCCATATGGCAACAATTTTAATTGTATTGCAATCTGGATTATAAGAAGAAACATGGTAAGAATACACTAAATAACATAAATAATAGCTTTAAATTAAATGCAACTGATCACACTATATTTCGGGTAAATTAGTGCTTCAAATAAAATACATCAATAATCTTTATTCAAACATAATTATCTGAGGAACCATTATATGGCATAAATTAGACAAAGAAATATAAGAGACTATCGAATTAAGAACCGTTTCACCATTACCAAGCGATGACAATCGAGAGAATAATAGACATGCATTTATATTTCATTAATCAATTCTAGATCATTTTTACATGAACACAATAATAGTTTTTACTATTTTAAGTTTTGAATATGACAACGATGATGAGATTACCAGTCCATATCTATAAAACTCAACTATTTTACACGAAATTTGAAGTAGCTGTCTTTCAAAACTCTTCTCCTAGGATAATAACTCCGACTTACACACAATCATTTTCAGTTTCCTCCATTTTCTATTCGTGGTAAGATATATAAGCACGGCTCGGTTTCTATCCTTTACAATACGCGAAATAACAGTCACCCGGATGTGCATCTAGTTTTTAACAATATAGTATAGAGATTATTTCAAATTCTAGGGCGAAAACCCAATGCCTTTTTTAAATCGTGATGTACTGTTCGTAGTTAAGTCGGACTCATAAATATGATTGAAACATGATCGATACAACACCTTTCGATCACTCTTTCCTCGGCGATTTCAATATATAATCTATCATACTGTACACATTTCATGATCAACGCTTTACATTAGCTACCACTCATGCACTAGACATCTCGTCGTAAGATACGATATGAGATGTATGAAACTAAACCACATGCTGAAATAATTTAAAAGTAGCACAATTAACATCACATCCATCCATTATAAGTGACATTCAATAAGCTTATATTGCACATATGCTTCCGTCTCTTGCGAAAACACAAGAGCATCCTGTAAAAAACATACGAGCAGTCTTACATTCAGATATCGAGGCACAATCCATACAATATCTTTCAACATAAATGACAATAACAAACCGAAAGCCTATACCAATAAATACGAGAAACCTAAACTGAAAAGCATAATTCAAAAACAATAACTCCGGCAATCATGATATGATACGTTAAATACGTTCAAAGTCAAAAACCACCTTAACACCACTCACCAACTCAATCTATACATTACGGAAACACCAAGAACAAATCGAACATCAAATATAAATTCAAGCAACCAAACAAATGCAGAAAATCAAACCATACGGAAAAAAAACAAACTACCATAAAATAATATATACACGCCATCATAAAGAAACAAAACAGATATTCAATAAGTAACAAAATACATCAATCTCATCCCCACAACATACTCAAATTAAACTTTCTGTTCAAGTAATTCATCGTTGGAAAGCAACGCAGAACGATTAGGAGATCCAGATGAATTTGAAAAAGCAATACAACAATGGGAAGCTAAACAATAGACATTTTCGTTTTTTATTTTCTATATCTTATAGCTATACATATATTCATGATCATTTGTTCTATTGTTAACAACTTCACTTCTATTCAAGCTTTCTCTAATATATTCCACATTTATTATTCCCCACAACTCATACCAATACACTCTGTCGAACAAAAGCTAACGATCATTGAATATTACTGACGAATCAATACATCCTAATACACATTGTCAAACTGGTCTACGTATTATTTCAATAACACCAAACATCAGCCACTCTTCCACCTGTGACTATATGAATCACCTTCGTTCATACAACTGCCTCATATCTGACCATTTCACTCTTCCACAAACATATCATTCACTGGATTCTACCACAGCCTCTTCTGATTCTCAGACAAAGCTCTTCAATAAAACAAGCGTCAGTATAACCTATTCATCAGCATAATTCATTTCAAATACAAAAGTGATATGTAAAACACGCAAAACCCATTATATCAATTTTGTATGTTACGCTTATCATCCAGACCCCAATTACTATCATTATCGACACTCCATCAATGCAACACACAAAGTTCGTCACCGTCATAATCAATCAAGTCGACTCCATCCGACACAAAAAAATGGAAAAAAATGATAAACCAAAAACAGTTTTCCAGAAATCCCAAAACTTATTCAAAGCACCCCAAACCGCTGCCTGTTACTAAATCTCAATGTCTGGTACCATAAAACACTGTTTATCATAGTCTTACACCAAAGAAAACGCAGCTACGATCCAATACAACGATAATGTGTGAATCGATTGCAATCCAATTTACCAATTAGCGTAATAAAAATATCTTCACAAGTT